>CM034535.1:76226601-76487880 GCA_020002185.1 Paraescarpia echinospica | reverse complement strand
CGATTGTTTGCAGTCTCTTTCCAGGTGTTGTACGTGATGGAGCATGACTTCAGCGTGGCCTTCAGGACGTCTTTGTAGCATTTTCGCTGCCCACCTTGTGAGCGCAAATCAGTCTTCTTCAGTTAACCGTATATATATATATATCATATATATATCAAGTGCATCACAATAAATATATATATATATATATAATAGCAATGACCCTAACATTTATCCTTGTGGAACGCTCGTTTGTAAGGTTAAAGTGTCTGATTGACCTCTTCCAGTTTCACATATTGGTAACGGTTTGTTAGACAGTCACGTAGTAGATGTACACATGCCGGTTCCAATCCGTCGTATCTGAACTATTCTAATAAAATTGAATAGTCGAGTGTATCGAATGCTTTAGACAAATAAAATAATATACTAATAAATAAATGAGTTTGATCCATTTTTGTAGAGCCGCATATTTAGTTGAATAATGAGGTCTAAAGCCATACTGATTATTGGACAACATATTTGTGTTTGTAACTTACTTACTTGTGCCCATCGTCCCTCCTGGGGCATAGGCCGTCGACAACAGCTCTCCAGAGTCCTCTGTCCTGGGCTCTTGTTTCAAGCTGTCTCCAAGTGTGTCCTGTCTTCTTGGTGTCCGCATGGAGGTCCCTTCGCCACGTGTTCTTTGGACGACCTCTTTTTCTCCTGCCTTGTGGGTTCCATGTCAGAGCCTGTCTGGTGATAGTTGATGCTGGTTTCCGGAGCGTGTGACCAATCCATGCCCATCGTCTTCTTCTTATTTAATCTTCGGCAGACAGTTGGTGTGTCCTCCTCCACAAGTCCATGTTGCTGATGGTGTCTGGCCAGCGGATCTGGAGGATTCTTCTTAGACAGCTGTTGATGAAGGTCTGTACTTTCTTGGTGGTGGTGTTAGTTGTCCTCCATGTCTCTGCTCCATACAGTAGGACTGACTTCACTTTGGAGTTAAACAGTCGGATCTTCGTGCGTAATGACAACACTTTGGAGCTCCAGATGTTCTTGAGCTGTATAAATGCTCCTCTCGCCTTGCCGATCCTTGCTCTAACATCCGCGTCTGTGCCACCCTGCTTGTCGATTATGCTACCCAGGTACGGGAAGGCCTCTACCTCTTCAAGTGCACTCCCTTCCAGTGTGACTGGCTCAGTGCTGGCTGTATTAACCTTGAGGACCTTTGTCTTTCCTTTATGTATGTTGAGGCCCACTTGTGAGGAGATGGCTGCCAGTTCAGTGGTCTTCTCCTGCATCTGCTGGTGGCTGTGGGACAACAGTGACAGATCGTCGGCAAAGTCCAAGTCCTCCAGTTGTGTCCACAGTGTCCATTGGATTCCATTTCTTCTCTGGGTTGTGCATGTCTTCAGTATCCAATCGATGACCAGGAGAAAGAGGAACGGGGACAGCAGGCAGCCTTGTCTAACTCCCGTCTTCACTTTAAAACGGTTCGTTTGCTGTCCTCCATGGATTACTCTGCAGCCTGTTCCGTCATAACTGTTCTTAATCAGGTTGACCAGTTTGGTTGGTATGCCATAATGTCGTAGTAGTTTCCACAGAGTCTCCCTGTCTATGCTGTCAAACGCCTTTTCGTAGTCAACGAAGTTGATGTAGAGCGAGGAGTTCCACTCCAAGGATTGCTCTACTATGATGCGCAGTGTTGCGATCTGATCTACGCATGATCTGTTCGGGCGGAATCCAGCTTGCTGATTTCTCAGCAGTGGGTTGACTGCATCTTTCATTCTCTCCAAGATGATTCTGTTGAACACTTTCCCTGGCACTGACAGAAGTGTGATTCTTCTGTAGTTGGAACAGTTGCTGAGGTCTCCTTTCTTGGGGAGTTTTATGAGGTATCCCTGTCTCTAGTCTGATGGCACCTCTTCTTTTTTCCAGATCTTTCCAAAAAGAGGGTACAGTAGTTCCACAGAGATGTCTGTATCTACCTTGAGTGCTTCTGCAGGAATCTCGTCCGGTCCTGCTGCTTTGTTATTCTTCAGCTGTTTTACTGCCCTCCTGATTTCTTCCTTGGTAGGCTTGTCACACTTGATGGGTAGGTCCGCTTCTGCTGGCTGTATGTCTGGGGGGTCCAGTGGGGCAGGTCTGTTCAAAAGTTCTTCAAAATGTTCAGCCCATCTGTTGAGCTGTTTCTCAGTTCCTGTGATGATCTTTCCTTCCTTGTCTTTAACTGGTCGTTCTGGTTTGCTCTGCTTGCCTGATAATTTCCTGGTGGTGTCGTACAGCTGTCTCATATTTCCGCTGCCTGCGCTGCTCTGCCTCTTCTGCCAGGCTGTCAGTGTAGTTGCGCTTGTCTGTTTTTACACTCCTCTTTACTTCTCTGTTGGCTTCTGTATGCTCTTCCTGTGCCTTTGTCTTTGCTGCTCTTGTTCGACTGTTGTTTACTGCTGATTTCTTCTCCTTCCGCACTTGGATCCTGCGCAAGGTTTCTGCTGTGATCCAATCTTTCTGTTGCTCTTTCTTCAGGCCAACCACTTCTAGGCAAGTTGATGTCAGTGTCTTTTTGGTGTTCTGCCACTGGCTGTTCAGGTCAGATTCTTCATCATGCAGCTCTTGTAGCACTTGGAATTTGTTAGCAAGGTTCAGCTTGTATTCCTCTCTTGTCTGTGGATCTTTCAGGAGGCCGACATTGTACTTTCGTCTCTTTGTTGCTGTATCCATCCAATTGTTCTTCAGCTTGAGTTTCAGTCTAGCAACCAGCAGGTGATGGTCGGATACAACGTCAGCTCCCCTCTTCACTCTTACATCTTGAAGTGACCTCCTGAATCTCTTGCCTATGCAGATGTGATCTATCTGGTTCTCTGTAACGTGGTCGGGTGACACCCATGTAGTCTTGTGTATCCTTTTGTGTGTGAAAATGCTGCCTCCGATGACAACCTTGTTCAGTGCACATGTGTCCGCAAATCTCTCTCCATTCTCGTTCATCTCTCCAACACCATGGGTTCCCATCACCTCTTCATATCCGTTGTTGTCCCTTCCAATCTTCGCATTGAAATCTCCCATTAGATTGTCACATCCTTTTCTCGGCACATGTCCAAGATGCTTTGTAGTCTGCTGTAGAACTGGTCTTTGGTTTCTTCATCACTATCGTTCGTTGATGCGTAGCACTGGATGACATTCATCTTGATTTTATTTTTCTTTGTTCTGAAGGATGCTGTGATGATTCTCGGTCCATGCGCTTCCCATCCTATCAACGCCCTCTGTGCCGGTCTTGATAGCATGAGTGCTACACCTTCAGTGTGGGGGGCATCGTCTTCTTCATGTCCCGAGAAAAGTAACATCTCTCCTGTAGGTATTCTTCTCTGTCCTGACTGTGTCCATCTTGTCTCGCTGATTCCCAGCAGTGCAAGGTTGTCGTTTTTCATTTCCGCTGCTACTTGTGCTGTCTTTCCTTCTGGAACATGGTCCTCACGTTCCATATTCCCATATTAATTTGCTTGGTCGAAAGAAGGGTGCTCGGCCCTGTGGCTTCCGTGGTCTCTCGGCTTTCACCACATGGCGTCATAGGTCCTCGAAATGAAGACCCTTCCTCTTCCAGGCATGTGTTCTCTGTAAATTCTGTTGTCGACGTTTCTGTAGCAAGTAGCTTTTTACGAGGTGGGGGTGCTAGCCCCACGCTCAACCCTCCTCCTTTCTCATCCGGGCTTGGGACCGGCCACGGCGGAGTTTGTGTTTGTAAAATACACCAATAATTGGTTATAAATAACTTTTTCTAGTTCAACTAGTTTTGTTGTATTAGGTTGTGGATAATTTGTGATGTGAATGTCTCTTGTATTTCTGTAAATTTTAAAACCGTATTAGTTTTATTTATGAGATATTTAATACAATTATTTGTGCCTATACATGATATACTTTCTGCAAGCTTAGGGCCTATTCGCGTAAAATAGTTGTTAAATTCATTGGCTATATCAAGCTTATTCGTATGTTTAACTTTTTGTTGTAAACATGTTGGAAATTGTGCTGTGGGTTTCTGTTTTGATATCATTTCTGTGTCAATATCCAACTTTTGTAGAACGGACTGTAGTTAGCGCGCTTACGCAGTTCTGTGTTTCCTCGGCTAGCGGCATGTTTGTCAGACAACGATTGTGGCAATAAACAACTCACTATGATACCAGGGGGTAAAGAGTGAAACATGGTGGCAGCGACTAAAGCGCCCAAATCTCCGGCGATACATTAAGGTGATTAATGCAGTACTTTGCTGATGATCATTGACGAAACGGTGAATATCGTAGTGTTGAAGTGCACTGAATCCTCGCACGAGCGTGTCGTAGGAGCTACAGTCGATTCACCATAAGTCTGTCACGATGGCCGCTGAGCAAGCGCGTGCAGCGCCTCTCGCAAATGTCAATCCGCCGCCGCTACTAATCTTGAAAGATCAACCAATTGAAGAATGGGCGATGTTCTAGAGGCTGTACAAGAACTACGCTATCATCACGAAGTTGCAACAACAAGATAAAGCGTATCAGCTAGCCGTACTTCTCAATGCAATGGGACCCGTGAGTGTACGGCTATACGATGATTTGACATTCGCGGAAGGAGAGGACAATGAAGATACTACCGTCATCATGGCGAAACTTGATGCTACAATTCAAGGTGAACTGAACGAGACGTACGAGCGCTACGTGTTCAACAAGCGGAATCAAGGTGTGGACGAAACTGTTGATGCGTATTTATCGGCACTCAGATTATTGGCAAAATCATGCAATTTCTGTGACTGTTTGAACGACTCGCTGATAAGAGACCTCATCCTCATGGGCATTCGAGATCCCGCTAGTCGTAAACACCTGCTGCAGAAAAGGAAGTTGACGCTGAAGATGATCATAAATATATGCCGCTCTGATGAGGCAGCAAGCAAACAGATGAAATCTATGTGTAACACAGATCAGATACACAAAGTCAATTTTCGCGGTGATCACACAAGAAAACCTAGATACCGTGACGCACACAAACAGAAACAACACATTAAACGCAGCGACAGAGACAAGAGGTTGAACTGTAAATTCTGTGGACGCACACATCAGCAGAGGAAAGAAAGTTGCCCTGCATGGGGAAAAACGTGCCACAAATGTAGAAAACAAAATCATTTCTCGAACTGTTGCCAGATGGGAAACAAGAAGGTGCACAATATCGCTGCGTCAGAGAGCGCGGACGAGACCATCATGGGTCTGCGTAAGGCTTCGGACAATAGAGGTCCGATTTACGCACAACTAAAATTGAACGGCAAGCTGGCGAAGCTTCAAGTTGACAGTGGGGCGACCGTGAACGTCCTGCCCGAGAAGTACGTCAATAAAGAGGATATTGTGACCTCCAATGTAACGCTACACATGTGGAACAAGACGACTCGAGCTGTTGTTGGCAAGACACAATCAGTCGTAGAGAACCCCGCAACAAACAAAAAGTATGCAGTGTGGTTTGAAGTCGTCCAAGGAGACTTCACACCTCTCATCGGCAGGCAGGCCGCAGAAGAAATGGGCCTCATAACCGTAAACTACGGAAGTTTCAAGCTGATGCACGAGGTAACGTCGACAAACGTATTGGAAAAGTTCAACGACGTTTTCGAGGGAGGGTTGGGAAGCCTACCGGGAAAGGTCCACCTCCACGTGGAACAGGACGCGGTACCCATGCAGTGCCCGCCGAGAAGAGTCCCCATCACACTGAAGAGCAAGTTGAAGACGGAACTGGACCATCTCGTGAAGATGGGAGTCATCTGTCCAGTCACCGAGCCCACCAAGTGGTGTAGCCAAATATCTATACAGACAAAGAAGGACACGTCGTTGCGTGTCTGTGTAGACCCGAGACCACTAAACACCGTTAACTTTACCCGCTACCGACAATGGACGAGGTGCTACCAGAGATGTCCACGGCACGAGTATTCTCGAAGCTAGATCTGCAATCAGGGTACTGGCATTGTGACCTCGACGAAGAGAGTAGCCTGCTGACTACCATCATTACACCGTTTGGTCGGTACCGATGGAAGCGTTTACCATTCTGGACGAACGTCAGCGCCGAGATATTCCAGCGGAAGTTGAACCAGGCCCTTGAGGGTCTTGAAGGTGTCATCTGCGTGGCGGATGACATAGTCGTCTTCGGCAGAGACGACGACGACCACGACAAGAAGCTGCGTTTGCTGCTCATGCGATGTCGTGAAGCTGGCATCAGACTCAACCGGAAGAAGTGCGAGTTCCGGACGAACGAGATAAACTTCATGGGACATCTGGTCACCAGTGAAGGACTGAGAGCAGACGAGAAGAAAATTGAGGCCATCATAAAAATGGAGAACCCAAACGACGTGAAGGGCGTCCAGAGGCTGCAGGGCACGGTTGGGTATTTGTCGAAGTTCTTGCCGGGCCTCTCCGATGTCATGGAACCCATCAGAAGGTTAGCGCATCCTGACGTTCCGTGGAAGTGGTCAGAACAACAAGAAAGAGCGATGGAGAAGATAAAGCAGCTGACGACACAGAGTCCGATCCTCGCCTACTATGAGCCTCAAGCCGAACTTGTCATCGAGTGCGACGCTAGCGAAACCGGACTTGGGGTGCAGCTCTCCTACAAAAGGGGAGACCTATCGCCTACGCAAGTCGATCACTCACTGATACGGAGACTAGATATGCGCAACTTGAGAAAGAATGTCTTGCCATCGTTTTCTCTTTGGAACGTTTCCACCAATACACATATGGGCGAAGGACAATTTTACACAGCGACCACAAACCTCTCGAAATGATCGTAAAGAAGCCACTGTATAAAGCTCCGAGGAGATTGCAAGGAATGCTCCTGCGGATGTTGCAGTACGACACGGAGGTCGTCTACCACAAAGGGAAAGAGATGTATATCGCAGATACTCTCTCTCGGTCATACCTGCAACACCAAGGCGGTACCGACAATTTCGGAGCTGTGAATGCTGTGAAGCAGCTGCCAATCAGCACAGAACGCCTGGCAATGCTGAAGGCACACACGGAGAGCGACGAGACTCTACAGACACTGAAGCATGTCATACAGCGAGGGTGGCCCGAGACGCGTGATGAAACCCCAACTAGCATCCATGCGTATTTCAGCATGAGAGACGAACTAGCAGTGCACGACGGTTTAGTCTTCAGAGGAGAAAGAGTAGTCATCCCAGATGGAATGAGGAAACTCACGAAGGAGTGTCTCCACAGCTCACACCTTGGTGTGGAAAGTGTCCTGCGACGAGCAAGAGAATGTATCTATTGGCCTAACATGGCATCCGACAAGTGGTTGAGAACTGTGAGGCGTGCAGAACCTATGAACGAGCACAACAAAAAGAAACGTTAATGCAACAAGAGACACCGACGAGACAATGGGAGAAAGTCGGAGTGGATCTGTTCAGCTGAGAAGGTCGTGACTATCACGTATTGGTCGATTACACAAGCAACTTCTGGGAAGTCGACAGGATGACTTCAACGACCACAGCAAGCGTGATAAAAACTATGAAAGCACACTTCGCTAGAAATGGCATCCCATCAGTCATAATTAGCGACAACGGGCCGCAGTACGTCTCGGACGAATTCCAGAGATTTGCTGCGAAGTGGGACATCGAGCATCAGACCAGCGCACCAGGCCACCAGAGCGCCAACGGAAGAGCGGAAGCAGCCGTGAAAGCCGCAAAGCTGATGTTCACCAAATGCAAGAAGTCACAGACAGACCCATATCTAGCACTTCTGGAAATCCGAAACACACCGACACAAGGGGTTGGAAGCAGTCCAGCACAGAGACTGTTAAACAGACGAACGCGAACATTACTCCCGATGACAACAACACTTCTGGCGTCAAGGGGCGAAGAATACTTGAGAAAAGACAGGATCAAAATAAGCAAACAGAAGGAGAAACAAGGAAAAAACTACAGCGAAAGATCTTCCGATCCTCGAGGAGGGCGATATCGTTCGCGTGAAGCCGTTCCGTCCAGGTCAAAAGGCATGGGAAAAGGCCGTGGTTCAACGACGTCTCGATGAACGATCGTACGAAGTTGATACACCTGTTGGTACATACAGGCGGAATCGAGTGCACCTTAGACGAACACACGAGGACGAGACAAACCCGCAGACGCAGGAGCCAGCAACGGAGACGACACCCGAGTCATCCGAACCGGCAGATCAATCACCGGAGATGAGTGACGCCACGGTGACGACTCCGCGAAGATCTGTGCGACTCAAGAAACGATCTACTCGTCTGGCGGACAATAATACCAACGTGTGATTTTGCCATACGCTTATTTCTATTTTATAATTGAACGTTTAACTAGTGTTAATAAGTTGTAGTTGTAGACCACTGAGCCACTTTAGCGCTATATAGATAGTGTTTTATTAGTAAGTTCTTATTTTTCTTTGTTTAGAAAAGAAGGGATGTGTCAATATCCAACTTTTGTAGAACGGACTGTAGTTAGCGCGCTTGCGCAGTTCTGTGTTTCCTCGGCTAGCGGCATGTTTGTCAGACAACGATTGTGGCAATAAACAACTCACTATGATACCAGGGGGTAAAGAGTGAAACAATTAAATTTATTGTTTTTCTAGGTATTTGCTGTATTGAATTTGTATTTATTAAAACGTAACTCACGGTGTGATCTCTTAGCTTCTCGTATGCTCCATTTAAGTATTGTGTTACATTGTATTGTGTTACATTGTATGTTTTCAAGTTAATGTAACACATGTAATATTCTGCAGAATCTGCATCAGTCATCTTCCGTTGTTTAACGAGTTTATATCTATATACATATATATATACATATAATGGGCCTTAGTATACCTTTAGTTATCCATGCAGATTTGTTGTGCCTACATCTATGAAATTTAACAAATTTAATTGGCATGTGTTTAGTATTGTCAGTTTGTATTACTTTATATATACGATTATAATAACAACTTGTATCAGCATTAGGGTTCCTGTCCATGTTATTATAAATGTCGGATGTATGAATGTCATGTTTAACTCTTGATAACGCTTCATTCGTTTCTAATCGTGTTTTCGTTATGTGTTCGTTCGTTCGTGTATGTGTGTGAATGTGTATGCGCGTGTGTGTGTTCGTTTGCTTGTGCACGTGTGCGTGGGTTTACTAAAACGGCGGTGTCGATACTGATGGCTGTGTTGATGTACCTATGTATAACACAATAATGATGGCTGTGTTGATGTACCTACGTATAACACAATAATGCGAAACATTTAAAAGCATATTATGTGTGTCGGCGTCGAACTATTCCACGGCAAGACAGGACGTGTTCACGCTTGTACAGTCGGGCGACAGGGAGTGCTGTGACATGGTTACAGAGAGAGGGAGAGAGAGAAAAGAGAGAGTGAGGAGAGAGAGAGGAGAGAAAGAGGAGAGAGAGAGAGGAGAGAGGAGAGGAGATAGAGAGGACAGAGAGAGAGAAGAGAGAGAGGAGTGAAAGGGTAGAGAGAGAGAGGAGAGAGAGAGGAGAGGAGATAGAGGGGACAGAGAGAGGAGAGAAAGGGGACAGAGAGAGGAGATAGAGGGGACATAGGGGACAGAGAGAGGCGAGAGAGAGAGGAGAGATAGGAGAAGAGGAAATAGAGGGGACAGAGAGAGGCGAGAAAGAGAAAAGAGGAGAAGAGATAGAGGGGACAGAGAGAGGAGAGAGAGGAGAAGAGGAAATAGAGGGGACAGAGAGACGAGAAAGAGAAAAGAGGAGAAGAGATAGAGGGGACAGAGAGAGGCGAGAGAGAGAGAGATGAGAGGAGATAGAGGGGACAGAGAGAGGCGAGAGAGAGAGAGAGAGAGAGAGAGAGAGAGAGAGAGAGAGAGAAGAGAGGAGAGAGAGAGGAGAAAGAGAGGAGAGAGACGGGGGGTGTCGGCAAGGATTACTGACTTAGTTTCTCGCTGGTTCCTTGTGTTGCAGGTACCCCAGAGATAGGCGGACTAACAAGCGCCCAAGTGCTGGAGATCGTCCGTGGCTGTCGCGGTCTTAACATCGTCGGTGGGGACTTGGTCGAGGTGCATACATTACGGCGGGACTGAGCAGAACTGGGGAATTAGATGGGGTGGGCCATTCTCGCAGTCGGACATCCGAACTCTCGTCGTTCTTCTTACGCTACTCCTCACCCCTTCTGTCACTGCCTCAGAGTAGCTCCTTCGTTGGTTTCCGTCCGTCTCGTTGATGTCAACTTCTCCGTCACCTTCACTTCTATCTTAACTCCTGTCTTCTTTCCCCCTGTTGTTACGTTTCCTCCTGTCACCTTGTTTGTCCCTTTTCGTTCTGCCACCTTCTTCTTTGTCCATTTTCCTTTTGTCTCCTTCCGTCCTGTCAATGCTGTCTTCCCCCCTTCAACTGTCTCCTTGGCGTCTCTCTCCTTACCACTAGCCTCCTTGTCTCTGTTCTCACTGATCTCTCTAGTCTCACCATCTGGATGGACCTTGTCCAAGTCACCCTTTCCTGTCATCATCACAATCAACATCTTCAACTCGTCTACTTCTGCCAGCAAACACTCCAAACTCTTACAACCTCGACACTCAAAGTGAAAACCCTCCATCTGCACCTCCTATATATATTGTATGTTTATTATTATGTGCCGTCAGAGACGTAGAGTGGGTTCAGGTGTATTCATGGTTCACAAAACAGGCTTCTATTTTTAAAATTCTTTGTTCAGTCTTTTGCTGGTTAACACTTAGTCGACGATTAGGCCCTTATGCCAAGTTTTGGCGTTATGGCCAGACCTATTTAGGCTATTAATTACTATATTAACCTAGGCCAGGGCGGCTAGAATAAAATATATAGAATAAAAATTGTCCATAGGATATGTGCCGTGAGAGACCTCGAGAGATTCAGTTGTACTTCTTATTTCGTAATATTTCATACAATCATTTGCTGATTAAGATTTCAAAAGATCATTGTCAACCATTGGGTTCGTTATGTTTTCCGTACAGATGTTAAAAACATTCACCGGTTGCAAAAGGCTCGTGTGGCTGAATGGTTATGTTGCTTTAATTAGTAGTCGCAATGATTTTGGTTGTGGGTTCGAATCCCACAGATAACTTCTTATGTAATTTTTATTTACCCGATTTCTAAATAAATGTTTATGATATTATTAACTAAACAAATTCCGCTATTCATAAATAACGGAATATTTTCGTTGCAAATTAAATAATACAATTTATAAATTGGATGAAAAGAAATGGGAAGAAAAGAAAAATCTGTCTAAGCTAATTGCAACGTTTTGTCACAAAACTGCAACAGTTTAAGCACTTATTATAACAAATCCAAAGGGTGGAAATGTATTTTATGGATTTGAAGGCAAACATGTTTAGAAGTTGTTTTAGTGAAGTATTTACTGTTATTGAACCACGAAAACTCATTTCGCGAAAATACGCCACTGAATACAATCTGTACTGATAATAGGCCCTATCTTCGGCCAGTCTTCCATTACATATTACAATCAATATGTGATAACAAACAAACGCAAACACACGCGTTTCTGTCTTGTGCACGTTTGTCTCTGCCGCCAGAATGCGCGCTGACTCATCGCGAGTCGCCAGTAAACTCGTCTATTGTAGTGACATATAAATCTGATAGGAGCGACATCAGTTTGTATCTGTGGTGTACGCTGTTGACGCCAGGATCGTAACGTCATGCTGACAAGTCGCCGACTGGTTATTCCACAGTGTGAGCGCACCGGTAATCAGCTAACATGCAACATTAAGTTATAGAAGTCAATAGTCTGAACGGGGCATTAGGTAATTCTTACCCTTTGTCTGCGTTGCTACGGAGGTGTACGTGATTATGACGTCACATCAACTATGAAAATCATGGGTATGGATGTCGGGCTTTCATGGAGAAACGTCCGCGATACTGACAATGGTAATCGATCGTCAGAAATAACGTTGATCAGGGATGTGATAAACATAGACCCCATATAAATGATTCTCGCCTACTGGGAAAATGTCTCAGTAGTGTTTGCATTAAACAATCTATGTTGCATTTGGTGAAGTACACACGTCACGTCACGGCCTTACTATTTAATAGTGTTCGCAATCGCCCCGATATCGACGTCCTACCCCTATCCCGATCGCGCCCCGCGTTCAGTTTGATTGTTGGACAATCGGACTTAGCGCGATAAAGATGCGGAATGTGGTCGAGACCAGGGTGCTTGCAGACACTCTCTTGTGACAGACCGGGGTGCTTGCAGACACTCTCTTGTGACATATTGACGGAACCATTGCTTTCAAGTTACGCATGTACTGGTAAAGAAACTATTGCTGACGTTATCGCTTACAGCGTCAATAACATTTCAGTTGTTCTAAAACCGAACAACTGACTGCAACAATACTAAACATTTTCCGTAATGTTTAACTTGCAAAAATAATTAATGGTATAAAACACATATAAAAAAATTTCTTCCCGACCTGCATTCCGCTGTATTTGTACCAATATAATTGAATCTGATTCAAGTGCTTTGTTCCTACTCGTAGGCTGGCGGAGTTGCACAATTAATCGGACACGACCAGCGGCCTTGTCCCATTACGTCTTCTACTCCGCCACCGTCTCGTCCGATTCCAACGACGTGCTATTCACCGATGATACAATGTTTCGTAATAACCTCGCATTTCACGTATGTTTGCAGGTGTCGCCCCCTTACGACCCGAGTGGAAACACGGCGCTGACGGCCGCCCACTTTCTATTCGAGATGTTGTGTGTTCTGCCGGGCGTCAAGTATCTTCCGTTACCTCCCTCTCTCGGCTGACGCACCCGGCGGATTTACGTGAAGTTCGACCCGACGTCTCGATTGACTTCCCTAAAGTGAATGTATATTCGGTGCCGAACGACCCAGCCATTGTGATGTGTAAAGGATACAGACAGTCACGCCCTCACGCGACACTAAATAATCACGTGATGAATGTTCACATTAGAACCGGTTTACTGTTATGGGGTAAGACCACATTAAGGATTCGTCCGCTGTATGTATAGCTTGATATAAATCTAACTTTCGTGAAGATTTGGAAGATTGAGGAGATTTATTTCGGGTAAGACCAAATTAAGGATTCGTCCGAAAGAGTGCCCTTGACAATATTGTTTTGGTGTGATGTGTGAATTTTTTCGATCACTTTGACATGGCACATTGTAACAGACCTGCAGTGGCTAATTTAGTTAATTAATATTATTATTAGTTATCAGAGAAAGACTAGAACAGAAAATCCAGATTCACATTATATAAAAGCATTATATAAAAGAATGCTGCACAAGGCAAGCATGTGGTCGCCGTCATTGTGGGCGCGTTTCTAAAGCAACAAGGCTTGAACGATTTGTTTATTTTCGCGTCTGTAGGCGTAGTTCTTGGTGTCTACCGGAACAGAATGTGGTTGACAGTTAAGAGTCATGACTGGAATTTGGTGCAGACATTGGCCTGACCTTAGATTCACTTCGTGACCATGTCCTGGTTTTAAGATCGAACCGGAAAGATGAAATTATGCACATAAATGCAGACCCCCTCACGTGAGTGAGCACCCTCATTCCCATAGTATGATGACATACGTAGAGCCATAATTCTACAAATTTCATACTATGCGTTTCGATTCTTTACGGTTTAAAGACAATTCCCGGATTTGGCTTGAGGCCAAGCCAGTATGTTTATAAGGGAACTATTTTTGGAATTACGGAGGAGGGCGGCAATGAACACAGACGAAGAGACACGTTGACGCTCTCCACGGGAAACTAGGAAAATGTTTCCCACAGTTTAGACTTATAAAAATTTCGGCAAATATAAACCACGGTGGTTTATATATTGCTTTATCTTTCGATCTTCAAAAACTACGGACACTTTAAATGTAAAATAGGTTTGGACTGTCGGCGCACATGAACGTGTAAACGTTGTACGGACATCGTGTCTGAAGTTTCTACTGATGGATAAAACATATATTCGTGACGAACCTGGAACGCTTAATTGTTTGTTAAATTTCATTGACAAACAAATTGTCCCTCTTAGCCGTGAGGGGACAATACATCACCACAGAACGATGATGCACACGGCTTGGCTAGCGACATACCCGAGGTAAGGCTCCGGTCTTCTTAAGCCGTTTGCGTACCGCCCAACTGAAGGAAGGAAGGAAGGAAGACGGGGGGGACAACAACTTTACAACATGTTTGTCAAGTACTACTGCATTAGATCTTTTACGAGTAGCAATAAGTATACGCTAGTCGCTCGCGTATTCGCACAGTGGCTATTTTGCAGCACGCACCAATATTTCAAAATCCATCTTTCTTTCTGAAATTATCTATTTTGCCAGCTGTACCTCTTGTTTCCAATAATGTGTGTACATCAGCGAAATATACAGTGGCCGAGTAATTGACGTATGGCGATGTTTGGACACTCTGTATCAAACAGAGATCTGCGCCTGTGTAAAAGTATGATTATTTTAAGGGGGTTTAGGATAATCATTTGTGTGACGCAAGATATACGTTCTACTGGGCATCCCATTTTTGGTTTCATAATGTACTATGTGTATACCTCAATTTATACCCAGCGTTTTAGCGCGTTATCTACACAATAATTGTAGTTAACATCAAAAGACGCCTCTGTGCCTTTCAATATTGTGATATTTTATTTGTCATTGAGACAGTGTAAATTTCCCTTGTGGTTAATCTAGTTGTATAGCTTAGTATAAATCTAACTTTCGTGAAAATCTGGAAGATTGAGATCTATTTGGGGTAAGACCCCATTACGGATTCGTCCGAAAGAGTGCCCTTGACAATACTGTTTTGGTGTGATGTGTGAATTTTTTCGAGCACTTTGACATGGCACATGTTAGTCCAGTAAATACTGAATGTACTACTGGATTAGATCTTTAACGAGGTAGCAATAAATATACGCTAGTCGCTCGCGTATTCGCATTGTGGCTATTTTGCAACACGCACCAATATTTCAAAATCCGTCACCAGATTGGGGCGAAATTGAGGAGTGTCAGGTTTGGGTGGATTTTTCTGAAATGAGAATTTCACGAGTTTTCCACAGCATTTGTGTCAATGGAGGTTAAATATGTTGTGAAATATTCAAGAAAATCGTATAACAAATTTTGCAGGAAATGAAGGAAACGTTATAATGGCCGCCTATGTAAAATCTAAATGTGGTCTTACCCCTTATGATTTAACAAGATTTAACAAGATTGCCACCCAGAGAATTAACTCTAGGTGGCAGGTGGACAAGGAAGCCCTTTGGCTTATCGAGAGTTTATCTATGTGTATCCCGCCCGTCTGAGGTATGTGTCGATTTTATTTTTAAACATATTCACGCTACTAGCACCCACACAATCAGCAGATAATCTGTTCCATTCATTTACAGTCCTTTGTGAAAATGAAAACTTTCTTATATCTAATCTACTCTGCTCCTTTGCTAATGTAATTTTATGTCCTCTAGTCCTTCTATCTTTCTTAACTGAGAAAAACATATTTCTATCAATATTTTCATAACCATTCAATATTTTAAACACTTCTATCTGATCTCCTCTCAATCTCCTGCTCTCTAGTGTTGTTAAACCGCATTTTTAGGCGTATTTCGTAACTAAGATCTGAGGGATCTTAGTTTTGGTATCATTTTAGTTGCTCTCCTCTGCACTCTTTCTAGCATATCTATGTCCTTCCTGCGATATGGCCTCTACGCTTGAATACAATATTCTAAATGAGGCCTAACTATTGTTTTGTA
Source organism: Paraescarpia echinospica (assembly GCA_020002185.1). Taxonomy (NCBI): domain Eukaryota; kingdom Metazoa; phylum Annelida; class Polychaeta; order Sabellida; family Siboglinidae; genus Paraescarpia; species Paraescarpia echinospica. The sequence continues at coordinate 76,472,205 of CM034535.1, read as the reverse complement.
CAGCGGTATCATTAGCTTGTTTTCCTTGTACGTTATGTTTCGCCTAATTAATCCAAGGATTTGATTTCCCTTTGAAGCTGCAATTCCGCACTGCTCTGAAACCTTCATATCAGCACTAATGGTTAATCCTAAGTCCTTTTCTTTTACAGTAGTACTTAGTACAGTACTCCCCATTGTATATTCTACCTCTTCGTTCCCATGTCCTGTGTGGAGGCATTTATATTTCCCAAAATTGAACTGCATTTGCCACTTTTAAGACCATTTGATCAACCTGTCAAGATCATCTTGTAAATGCTGTCTGTCTCCATCACTTTTGTATCATCCGCAAATGTCAACACATTGCTTGTTATTTCATCATCCAAATCGTTGATATATATTAAGAATAATATAGGTCCTAATACTGATCCCTGTGGTACCCCACTCAATACCGATTTCCAGTTTGAAGCCTCCCCATCAATTACTACACGTTGTCTTCTGTCAATCAGCCATTGTTCTATCCAGTTTATTATACCATTTCCTATGCCATGGGCCTTTAGTTTAAGCAGTAATCTTTGATGTGGTACTTTGTCGAAAGCCTTTTGAAAATCTAAGTAGACGATATCTACTGGTGATCTCTCATCTACCCACTTAGTGATGTCTTCCAAAAAACATAACATATTTGTTAAGCATGACCTCGCTTTAAAAAAAACATGTTGAGATGGGTTTATCAAGTTTTGTTTAACACGAAAATCCACGATGTGATCTTTAATTAGTCTTTCTAATAATTTGCAAATCACTGTTATTAAACTCACTGGTCCATAGTTCTCTGACTTGTTTCTCACACCTTTTTTAAATAACGGTATAATGTTTGCCTCTTTCCATTGTAAAGGAACCACTCCCTCTTCTAATGACAAATTGAAAACTGTTGCAAGCTGTACGCTAATTTGTTCTACAATTTCCAATAGTAGTTTGGGCGGAATCCCATCCACTCCAGGTGATTTATTATCCTTCATAGCCCTTATTTTCTTAGCTACCATTTCCGGGGTTACAATTAATTGTCCTAAATAGTCTGAATCTGCCCCCTTGAACTTAGCCTCTGGTACTGGCAGTGAACTAATATCTTCTCTGGTAAACACTGAAATAAAGTATTCATTCAGGCCTTCTGCCATTAAGAATCCCTCTGATATTATATTTCCAGCACTATCTTCCAGAGGACCGACCTTATCTTGAACTTTCTGTTTGCTTCGAACATACGCATAAAAACTATTGCTGTCATGTTTTATATTACTAGCTAATTGTTGTTCATAGCTTCTCTTTGAATTTCTAATTTCAGCTGTAGCTTGGTTAAGTGCTTCTTTATAACTGTTGTAATCTTCATCATTTCCAGTACATCTATATGACTTCCACATCATTTGTTTATACTTAATTTTTATAATGGCTTCTTTCGATAAGTGTTTCTTTTTGGACCGTTTCCCTTGTTTTTTGAAGAGTACAAATTTATCGACTATGATATAGTGAATACAAGCTAACCGGTCAAATATCGGGATCTTAATATGAATCCCCGAACCAATATTAAAGCATGCTTTGTAAATCATTGATCAATTCAGTTGTTTAATCTATTGTTTTATAATTACTATATCAAGTTAAAGTTGCACTCTGAGATATCCATATAATATATATATACAAATTTGCATGGAATCAACATACCGTATACATTATACATCACTTTCCTCAACTCCATATACACATAAAATGCAATTTAAGATAAAACAGCATAAAAGGTGAACAAGCGTGCCGTGGGTTTATTATTTTGCTGACCGGACCTAGCGATCGGCAGGCATAATTTTGCAAAAAAAAAATTAAAAATATATCAGTGCCAGAGTGACATATATTGTAACAACTACGATCGAATAGATTCCCCAAAAAAATTAATAATGCTAGTTTAACTCAGAATGCAACGTAACAGTATTGGTATTATTATATCAGTGGCGGATCCAGCAGCTTTTATAGGGGGTCCACTGCATGATCATCACCGTCGACGCCCCATTCCTCCTATCCCACCTGTATACAAACCATAGTCGGAGCCTTCGCAGAATGTGGATATAAACATGTGTGTAGGTCTATGGTAAACGTTCATGGACGGTTCGTGTAGAATAAAAGCATTGCAACATAATCCATGTCAGGTTTTGTGTCTTTAATCTTCTCCAAATCTACTGTGCAACGCCATTGGCAACTAATCAAACATAGGTATTGTTATATTGCACTTGTAATATCCCTTGGTGTCCTCGGCTGGGGCAGTATCACGAGTTCGCTGACGTCGACATGTGCGGGGTTGTGAAGGTGTCACCTCTACTCTTTCTCCCATCTTAGTCATCTTGGAGTACAACTCGTCATGGAAACTTTCCACACTGTCCCCAATGTCCTGCAGCGCACCAATCATATTCAGTTGATTTGACAATGTCGATTGTGTTTTATTGCAAACTGACACTGATTGGTTGTGCATATGCCATGATATTTCGTGCTGTGGTCATTGCAGCAATGGTGGGAAACTGTGTGGTGGAAAGATGAAGCGTCGTGGCATCATTCGCGCTTTGTGCATTCCACTCCTCCCTGATGTGACTCCAGGGAGTCCACAATGCACTCGTGTAAACCGAGGAAGATTTTGAACGAATCATGGCGTGCAACCCATCGGGTACGACAGAGTTACTATAGTTTCACCTTATCTGCCTCACCTTCCTGGATTTCCTCAATCCATTTATCCAGATTGCATTGTCTCTTCGGCGAAAAAAATTGTAGAATATGATCAGCTTGTCTGCAGTGTCCACCATGCTCCTAACGGCGGTAATATTCATTGCTTTAACTAAACCAAGGTTCAGTTTGTGGCTAGAACAGTGGGTGTATATGGCTTTTGGACTCTTCTCCCGTATTCTTGCTGCTGTTCCCTTTTGCGAGCCGGCCATATTTCCCGCGCCATCGTATGCTTGTCCCCCGCATTGGCCCAGCGGTATATTTCTGTCCTTATCGATTTTGTTGATAATCATTTCAGCTAAGGCTTCACTCGTCGTAGACTGACAAGCCACAAACTCTTCCCTGATCTCATCACTTACATCGCAGAAACGCAATACTAATGTCATTTGCTGATGATTCGCTCTACCATCCGCTTCGTCAGCTGTAATAGAGTAAAACCCTGCCTGACGCACTTCCTTCTGTGAGACTAGTTCGTTCTGGGTAGTTTTTGATCTATAAATAGCACGTGAATCAGCAGTAACAAAAGGTTGTATGTTTCGTCTCTTGCTTTTACTCTGAATTGGAGTAAAGCCTGGAAGTTTCCGGGATTGTGACCCGATGCGGTCACGTGTTTGCTATCATCACGCTGCCCCCTTAGAAGTATATTCTGTCTTCCACAAAATATGATGGTTTTGACAATTAACATCAATTTTGCTTGTTTGCTAGCACATTCTTGAAGAGCACGGTCTATCTGTCGATTTATTGGGGCCTGCTTGCTATCCATGACTTTTTAAATTTCATTGCGTCTACAATAGCTTGTGTATGCAAGACATTTCCCTTCCGTCCTTTCCTTCGACGTTACTCCCCAAGACGGCTGATGCTTTATGAAAGTTTTCACTGTAAGACCGTTTCATTAGAACGCCTGCTGATTGTTGATTACAAGTGAATATATACTAAACCTTTATATCTGGTTAGCCAAGGTATCTTGAATATGCGACATCTGCCAAGTTTGTTTTCAACGGGGAACTCTGTTTGACTGAATGTTTCATCGTGATTAGTCACATGTTCGTATTTCAGATGATCACTAATGGATGTAGAGAAGTCGCCCGAAGACCCGATACAGTGTCCTATATCAGTTGACATCATTTGCTCTGTTACAGTTGCAGTGGTCACGGTTGTCATACATATTTTCTTTGACGGTTTCTATCTTGCAAAAAACGTTTTTGAAGACGTATGCCAGTTTTGACTGGGCTGACCCCGAAACGTGTTACACCATCACATCTGAGTGACTTTACTAGGCGATTAGTGTACGACACCACATTATCCAGAGATGCCACGGATAGTAGTCGAGCAGAGCCATCTGAAATACACTCCCCCTTGCTGTTGCGACAATGCGAGTCAAAGCACTAATGTGTGCCATCAGTATGCGCTAGTATCGCAATTGTATAGCCTATAGAAAACACGTCGCGGCAGTGTCGCGTCCTCTTTTCAAAGCATCCGCCAAATGAAATGTCAGCGCCGATTCGTTGGATGTTTCTATTGCGGGTGCATCAGCGAAGGGCTTGTCGTGCGGTGCTACGGAAAAATCATTATCCCAAACGTGGACAATTTCGGGAATATCCGTGATGAGAAGACAGTCCCCTGCGGCTTTATCAATCGCACTGTAGATACAGGTGCCTTCTTTTAATACGAAGTCAACAGCCCAGCTACTCATTGTGTAGACTTTTCAACGGACACGGGTAGGCCTATGCGACGTTGATTTGTATCACAATATTCAGCGTTGTAGGCTGCATTATTTATTCCATGATTGAAACTCTTGGTAGCACCACACACGACTTTTAAATTATTTTGTCTTGTTCTCGCAGGGGGTGTCCGGGACCCCCCACAGAGAGGATGGGGGTCCATGAACACCTGGATCCGCCACTGTATATATGTGTGTGTGTGTGTGTGTGTGTGTGTGTGTGTGTGTGTGTGTGTGTGTGTGTGTGTGTGTGTGTGTGTGTGTATGTTTACAAAGACCTGCCATTTCCCACGAAAATTTCCCTTGTAGAATACGGATGTTTGGAGTGTTCCAACAAAACACAATGTGTGTATTCCGCCATAATAAGAATTTCCTTCAAAATAATATGTTTCTACAATAGTTGCCTCACTATGATGACCTACTTTATTGTATACATTTACCTTTTGTAGTGGTCGAAAGAGTGGTTGGTGTTTTACGTATTTGCGACAAAAAGTCTTGTTTTGTTTGATGTATGTATGTTTAGTACCTTGGTAAATGGCCAAACCCGAGCGGAATAGGAATGCATTAATCCAACTAAACAGTGAAAGACGTAATATGGAATTATGTGTATTTATACCGAAATGTAAGACAAAAGATACGGATTCCATTCAAGAAGCCTGTTCATAAATTATATTCCCCCGCGGCGAAAAGGTACGAGCCGTCGGTAGTTACTCTCGGATACCGACGATGGCGGTTTAACCAATGGAAACTGTACTAGAAACGTGCCCACGAAGACCAATGGCCCATGAAAATACCAGAGCATAGTTTTGAGGACTGTGTATTCACAAAACCCAGCTAGCAAGACATGAGTTGGCCAATGACGGCCACTACATAAATGTCATTGGTACTTCATCGGCCCAATGAGTTTTGCAAGCTGGGAATAAACCTGCTATAGACCCTATATGTTTGCACAGATATTATAGGTGTTACTACACAACTTACTATATAGAACAAATCTTCAACAACACCCACCCCTTTCAGATTTAATGACCGAGGACAGCGCGACAGCAGCGCGACGACAGCCGGACTGGTGTTGAAGCTACAGCAAAATATTCAGCAACATCGCCTCTGGGTCTACCTATGGCCCACGAATGTGCTGGGTGTCTAGGGCCCACGAATGACTTAATCCGCCACTGGATACCGATGCTTCAACCTAGCACGGCGCCCCTCTACCGGCGAAACACAGGCCCTTGATGCAGATCTACACAAACATTCTTGTAACAACTCGTACTCATAGCAGGCGGCAACTAGGCAGTGGACTGAATTTTTTTTTTTAATATACCAGTTTAACGATTTATTTTATCTCCCATTTATTGTACCAATTCACAGCGGCTCAACGATTGGTCCATATTACTTGTAATCCACGTGCATAAATTCGAATAGGGCTATGTTTCTGTATAAGATCGTGCCTGGACTTTTTATATTGTCCATTTCACGTTCACAACCGCATAATGATTATGTAAGTACCGTCTAATGATATCATCCCCGCGTCAATATAAATACAGTCGACGAATGCTAAGAGTGAATACGCTAAAGAATGGCGCCACATCACGTAATCTGAACAAACAAGAACATATTGCCATGACCTCCTTAAACCTAAGAACACATAAAGAACATTAATTACCAATAAAATGGTTAAATTGGAGTGGTTTATATAAACTTGGATTGTTTGTGCCGCATATAATCAAGTATCGACACATAAATGAATATTTTACCCGCGCACTCATTGCTCAAGTTCCTACCATTACAATGAAATAAACGTAGACCAGCGGTTCTTAATGTGATATTTGCGTGTGAAAGTGTATTTTGAAGGCTTCAACATGTACTGGAAAAAAAATACGGCACCGATTTATCCCTGGATCGCGCATGACGAATTTTCGGCGATTATACATACTATGACTTGCTTATAACATATTTACTCATGACGAATATATTACGCCGGAAATGTGTTATAACATATACGACACGACGTTTCAAATGCATGTACACAGTGTACAATATTTGGCGTAAATAATTCGTCTCGAACGCATCTGGTACGTGGGTGATTCTTCAGTGAATGTGACTTTTCAGACACCAAAACTCAAAAAACGTTGTAATATTTTCACCAGATTTTTTGGTGCTTTTAGTATTTACAGTATATATCCTTTCGGGTAATGTGGTGGAATTAAAGATGGCTATTATTTGAGAAATTCTAAGAAAGGACGACTCTTTTAAGACGAGTGCAGCACTCAATAATCGCTATAAATAGCTTTGCATTGATTAACGGCGCCGGCGTATCATATTATAACGGAGCCGACGCAACGGAGTCGACATCTCCATTTTAAGGTTATAATGCTGGTTGTTTTTGCACAAATGAGAATGGTCGACTTTGGATGCTTGCCATGGGTTAAGTATACGTGACACATATGCAAACCTATGTACATTTTTAGAAAGCTCATAAACCTGACAATCCAACTATGGTATATCTAGTGCGATTTCACAAAAAGTTAGTTATTGTTATCATGGTAACTACATTTTTGACCGTTGATGAAAAAAACTAAGAGGCAGTTTCAAATTCTTATTCGTCTGAGAATATTATAACCATGTGTATCAAACTTTAAGCAAAGTGTGATGATTATATATATTTATAACTAAAATAATGGGAGCTTATGAAGAAAAACTATTATTTGCATTTTTTATACTTCCCCATCGTCCAGCAAAACTATCTAACAACGTGAATATTTCAGAAAATTATAATTTGTTTAGAAATCAACCATTATTTTTAGGACAACATTTCCACTGCAAATTATTTTACAGAATTCAACAACACAATTACTAGATTCAGCGCACGCTTGTCGTGTGTCTCCGAAAACTAACGACGGCAAACATATCGCCTGCGCGAGACTGTTCTATAAATAGCCGCAGACGCCAAGCGTCGGCCGACAAAATACTTCTGCCGTGGAATAGCGCAATCTATGCAGGGCCACTTTAAGCTGAAGCAATCCAATAAACACATTTTATTTCAATGCCACAGCCTTAGGCCAAGTTGGGCTGGGCACAGCGCCTGCAGCTGGATGCATTATTCATGTCAACATAGTCATAGACAACAACTTAAGTCTTAACAAGCGACTCGTATCGCTACGGCCTACGTCTTTTAAAAACTCGTCAAACTTGCTGATCGAGAGATATTTAAAAGTAAACTTTCTGTAGTACTGTAGATATGTTTGTTCCTAAGAGGTCGTACTGTTACACTACACAGTTACATTTCAAATAGTATAACTATTTATACAGAAAATAATGGGGTGTTTGTGGTAATGGTGTCTGTACTATAAATAATCAATCCGCTATATGTAAAATCATCCGCCAAATGGCGTTACAGTCAGCGAGCGATGCGAAAGAAACATGCAACGAATAATAGTATTACTGTAGAACCAAAGACTATATATAGTCTTTATATATATATATACGATCTCTTGTAGAACTAACAAATACAAGCTAATAATAGCTTTACTGTAGAACTAACAAAATACAAGTTAATCATTATAGGGTACATGTTATAGATCCAGCATTGATATATATATACACGGTGACGATCGATGTCGATGAGGTAATTTTGCATTGTGCTGGCATAAATATAAAATAGTATTTACTGTACCATAATATTATCATATTAATTAAACAACATTCTTACCTTTCACAAGTTTCATTTTTGATTGCTACTGCCACTGGCACTGCCCTGGGCCTGGTGGCACAGACACACTGAGAGTGAGTGAGACAACTCCACTGATGCGACACTGTCGCCGTGTCGGTGCTCTGTGACTGAGATATTGAGACTATCTGCATGCCAGTGGCATTGCCACCGGCACTGTTATTTTGGTTTTTGCGGTCGGAAAAATTGAACCAGACTGTGTGTGAGTTGTTAAATCATTTAATTTATCATGCTGATAAAACGGAGTTTTTCATTATTGCCAATATTGACACACAAAGCTTGTCAAAGGCAGCGTGAAAAAATCGATAGTTTTTTTCCTACATATAATCCTTGTTGCATTTAAGCTAATCTAAGACACGGAATCTATGCGTTATCTTTGTCACAGGCTGTCTTTGATGACAACTTCAATTTTAGACAGCATACTTCTCAAACTTGTCGATGCTGGTAGGAAGTAGAACTAGTTAGGTATTATTATCATATTTGTTATTTACGCCGAATTCGTCAGTATTTTTTACTTTCTGTAGTAAAAACTAGCAAAATTGACTATTGTATTTTACTTTTTTATAATGTTGCTCAGAGTCATAAAGGTATCGTGAAATTACGTTTGCAAAACTGTTAGGCAAGGATTGTGACTTGGTCTGTGTGGTTTTCTTACTTAATGCCGCTTCTTAGTTAGGTCTCGGCATCGGCTTCTTGTCCAATATTGTATCATTTTTTAACATCTGTACTATTATTACTTATCAGGCACTTATGATATGTCAGCAACTGGCACATTTATATTCATTGCTTTCTTCTGCAAGAAATCCTATCCAGTTTTGATCATCGAGTACTAATCTATTTTTCCTAGAGTTATAACATGGTAATCTACTTTTCCTAGTCAATACAAACATTTACAGTACAAGGCTTTCTCTGTTGCTGCACCAACTCTGGACTTCTCTCCCGAGTGTTAGATCACCAGTTGAAAATATTACATAATTCTGCCATAATTTAAAACCGTTTATAACCTTATTTGTCTACGTTAGCTGTCTGGCATATCCATACATTAGTTGACAAATCTAATACTGCTTATACGATCTTGAGACTGAATAACCCTTTTTGTTTTGATGCACCTCTGAGCTTGGTTTCCGAGTATTTATGGGTAAAAGAAGTTACCTTATTACTATTAGTTGCAAGTTGTATGGTAAATCTCTAAGGTACTAACCAATCAAATCACACACATTCAGATTTTGGGGTATTGGGCTGTGGTAGTATAACCACTGGTTCATTAGGATAGTCGAACAGCTGATGGAGATTTCCTGGCCGCGTGCTAGTTTCCCCATAATCTAGACAGTCAATGACAGCAAGTGGACTGAAGTTCAGTCGGAATGTTGTGAATATTCGGGGGGCTGAGGCTTACCAAAACCCAAGGCCCCCCACTAAAAATATTGGGAGAGCTCAGCCCCATTCTAATGTCTCGGTATATTAATACACTGGTGGTAATGTAGTATTACTAACACCCCAGGTTTGTGAAGATGGCACCGTCTGGCAAATGATGAACTGTGTGGTGACCTACCACATTTGTCATCTATAGCAAGAATGAGAAGACTAATTTGTTGGTCATTGCAAGAGGTCAATTGATCAAACAGTCTTAGAGATGTTAGTTTGTGAACTGCATGACGGTACACGGGAGTGGGGACGTTCCCTGATCTGGTCGACATAGACCTTGAACCGCTTCCCTTCCATCAACAGATGATGGTTGATGATAAGGTGTACACAGAATCATATACTGTGATATTATGCATTGCCGACTGTGCTTTCATATAACATTACTTTATTTTATAGATAATTTAAAGTACTACATTTGTTTTCATTCTCTTTGCAACACACTATTGTTTATTTGCTTACATTTGCTTATACATGTTATAAATGGCTAAATAAACCATCTTATTTCTGGTTCATAGTCTGCATGCCTTATTAAAGATGAAGTCAAAACGTTGTTTACACGATCAAGACACGTGTTTGATGTGAGTGACATGCAACCAGGAATTCCCTTGCTTATTTTTGCCGGTATCGTTTGGGTGTTTCCATGCGCTGCCATGTGTTGCCTGTATTGATCCCAAAGCGGAGTCACATGGTAGGATGTGGAACCAGCTGATGTCCTGTTTCAGTTAGCTTTACCAAATCAATACAGTTAAGACAATAATGGTCTTCTATTCACGCTATCCTTTTCATTGTTGGAATCTGCTTTAAATGTCCTTTTTATTCTCAAGCTACTCAACATCATCAACTAAGACTTACATGTGCTTTTTAGAAAACAACACATGATCAATGTGTTTCATAATTAACTATGAAACAAGTTTCCAATTAGGTTTTTACACTACACAACTTCCAGACATTTTCAGAAGTCAACAACTTCAGGGAATGGCCTATATCTGTCACAGGTTACACACTGTATCTGTGAAAACACTACTCCACGAGTGCTACATGAAACATGCTACAATGTTTGCAATATATAATATAATACATTTCTTTAATGGCAGTTACTTCAAAAATTACAAGGTATCATATTTCTGATACTCCTAAAGTTGTAACATACAAAGGAAGACTTAGTAACAACAACCACACAAGCTGATTTCAGTAACATCCTAACTGCAACATACATATAAGTTTGCAGCAGTCTACATCAAGCTTAATCACCAACGTGATAATAATTATCAACGAAGCACATTTGGTGTGGATAGTTTTTGCACACGGTGATCATCAATGGAGCATAACATGTTGAACTTGACAGTCTCTGTCACTCTGATGTCACATCAAGATGCTTCGAGTTTATTCCCTTCCATCTGGATCCTCTACTAGTGTTTTCTTATGCCACTTGCCATGTACCTATGCCCTTGACTGCAGCGGCATGCGAGCTGCCAACTGTGCAAACTCGGCATGTTCCTTGTCTGTGCCTCGTCTTTTCACATATTCAAACGTCCGTATCTAGAATGACAAAAACCATCATTTAGCGTCACACAGAATTGCTTATTGACATAGTTATACAATGTTACTATTATTCATGAATCATGACTGTTATTAGTCTTCTTCAGTTGCCATCAGATTTAGCACACCAACTCACCTTCAATGACCTTCAGAAAGTCAAATTCATGTACATTTCTTTCGTCTTAAACACAATAACACTATGACAAAATGTATGAATGGAGGTTAGTTTTTGCAGCAAAACTGGCTGTTCCTGCTTTTATTGTGCGCAGTCTGTATCACTGGTACAGTACCCAGAAATTAACTGTCAGATGGTCTCAGGGCATTTCTAGATTTTTACTGTCTCAAATGGTGTTAAACAAGGTGGAATCCTTTCTCCCCACCTTTTTAATGTGTACATGGACGACTTAAGTATAAATCTCAACAAATTACAAATCGGATGTCTTTATGCAGGCACCATAATGAATCACTTGATGTATGCAGATGACCTCTGTATTTTTTTACCTAGTGTTTCTGGGTTGAGAAAACTAACATATTGTTGGGTCAAGTTTGACGAAACATTTAACATAATGTCAACAAGTCATGTCGTACAGTTATTGACATCAAACCCCAGGACATGAAAAATAGTCATCCTGTCACTCTCAATAATCGTCCGTTACCTCGCACTATTAAATGCAAATATCTAGGTCATGTAATTAATAATAATCATAGACATTGCCCGACAGAAAAGATGCACATTTAGCTCAGGCTAATGTCTTATGTCTTAGCATGACAAATTTGCCTTTGGAGCTGTACCAGTAAAACATCCCTATTTCACTCTTACTGTGGTACTATGTACACCTGAAGTCTTTGGTGTAAATTTAAAGATCAAAGTTTGAAAGGTATTACTTCTGCATATAACAACAGTTTTAGAACTTCCCACAATTTGTCATCATGCTGTAGTGCAAGTTTTATGTTTGCTACAAACTGGGTTAAATCTTTTAAGGGTAGCCACTACCCGAAAACGACCATATCTCTGTTAATACTGAATATACCTTTCCCAAATTTGGACTACTAATAATTATTAGATAAATGAATAGTATATGATTCGTGGAATATGTGCTCATTTACTTGTGCACTACCATGGCAATGAAAGTTTCTAGTCTAACAGAGGGGCATGCTAAAACAGAAACATTCATTTTCAAGGCGTCTTGAAAAATGCTAAAACCTGAACAACAGTCTGTAAAGTCAGATATCCTTGCCCAAAACCACCTTATCTGACAGAGCAGCATTCTAGTTAATGATTCTTGACAATTGCATCATCTCACATACAGTGGTTAGCTCTGAAAAATGTGTGAGGATGTGAAAATCCGTCTCGCTAGAAATGTTCATTGCCGTGGTAATACACAAGCAAATAAACCCTTATTTCACATATCATATGATATTCATTGATCTAATTAGTACTCCAAATTTTGTTAAGAATGTTCAGTATTAACAGAGATATAACATATTGATTAAATGGCTATTTTCGGGTAGTGGCTACCCTTAATGACCGTATGCAATCATCCATATATAGCTTATTATGTCGTCTTCAACAGTCTGAAAATCCACTTTTTGTGAATTATTTTTATACTGATATACAATTTAGAAGTCCTATGTTTAAATATTGGACTACCCAATTGTATCCTTGAAGTTGAACACACATTTTATATATATTTTTTATTAACCATCTATTTTTTATTCCGTGTGTCTATATATTTGTATTTTTTATTAACTTGTATTTTATGTATACGTATGGACTTTTGTCTGAAATAAACATTACTATTATTGTCATCGAGAGGTTCCTTGTGCAATTTACAAATAAACCTTCTTCATTTAGTTTCTTCATTTAAAGGACTTGTTTGTTTGTTATGGCAAGGGTTTTATTCTAGATACAGTAATTTTACACATTAATTGTGTCCGGTGTCAATTAAATACTTTAGTAATGAAATACCTGCCTATAAATATTTATTAGCAGTAGTTTATTAACTAGAATGAGCCCCACCAGTAATCGTGTATCGAGATGACCGTGTTTCGAGATGACCTTCCACAGGTGTGTGGCAAGAGAGAACACCTGTTCACTGCCCAGATCGGCGTGCTCAATGAGTCGATTAAACAACTCAAGGCCAAGGTGGGCTTGTCTCTTGTGCAGCTACAACAGACAGCATTTCGTTACCAGGGCATTTGCGCAGTGGTTAGAGCACTGGACTCTTGGTCGAGAGAACCCTGGTTCGAATCCAGGTCTTCCAGGGGGATGAAGTGTAAAGCGCTTTGATTTTCCCATTTTCAGTGACCGTACATGATCCACATACTGTATAATATATGTTGGTGATATCACTATCTTTGACTCCATAAAGCCTTTTTTCACACAGTATATAACTGTTAGATAAAACGGCCCAAAGTCAAAATATTACACCCACATCATACGTAATGATACATTTATTATTCTGCTGGCTGGATCTGGTGACCAGTAATTTCACAAAAGCATAATTTACAGAGAAACATAAAATGCCAACGTGACATGTATGGTAATTATATGTTCAAATAAGTAAATATTCATGTTGTACATACACTTTCACATAAAAACAGTTAAAAATGGTACTTTAACTCAGAATGCAACTTTAAAATTATACTGTATGAGAGAATGCTGTTGTGATATGTTATGGAATTAAAGTAAAACTGCAGTTATCTGATTAATTTCAGAGATAAAATTATACTCCTTGACAAAGATGATGACAGGAATTAAAACAACGACTGAAAAAAGATGTACAAGCCATATATAGATATCCTTTCCGAGCCTCCATTTAATGCGATTTTTGCATGCTTATAAATCATGTTTAATTGGTCATCTCAAAATATGTCCAAAAGACGGAAAACATCACAAAATATCTTTATGGCCAATGTTCTATCAGGCGAAAGAATTGTACAATCATTTGCATTTCAGAAAAGTATAATTGGTGTAATTTTTCCAGTTTACCTCCGGCTTATCGAGTAGTTTCAGCTGGTTAAGAACCTCCTCAAGTAGTGTGTCAGCCATCTTGTCTACCTCAGTCAGGTACTTACGGTCGTGACCGTACAGTCGGTCGTTGCAGTCGACTGTAAGCCAATTTATAATAATATTGTTTATTTCCAAGTTAAAAATACAAACAAAGAAAACTACAAGCAATATGAAATAACAAACATTTTCACATGGAAATGGGGGAAGAATGAAGTACAGTACATATTAATCACTTCCATCAACATGATCACAACTTATACAAGTATACTAAATACTCGTAAAAAACATGGAAATACATTTTTAGAAAGCAATCCCTTTCATATTTTCAATTACATTTATATGTATAATATATACATTCACAATTTCCGTATTACTTAGTACTTATACTTGAAGTGTCTCCTCTTGAGGCGACAGTCTACTTCACCTTACGTCTCTGCATTTAACACAAGTCATGTTTCATGCACTTGCAATAAGTTAGCTTGTGGTATGTGCTACAGCTAAAATGTTCATTACTAATCATGTCTGATAACTGCTATTATATCAGCTTGCTAACCATTAAGTTGTGATTACCTTCCAAGTAGACAAAATATTATCTTAAATGCAACCTGTTAATCTGCCATGTTTACAGAGTTCTGGGCAGAAATAAAATCATCTCGAACCTATTCTATGGAGCAATAAGGGAAGAAGGGAAAACAGGTCAAATTTTGGAGACCGCAGAGGTTGTGCCTTAAGTAGAAGGTGTGTAGGAAGTCATAGAGTGATGGGCTAATTATAAAGGAACAACAACAACTTAGCAGGAATCACAAAGATATCACCTTTATCGATGTGGTGAATGAAGACCTCCTGACTTGAGGCAGACAGCATACTGAGTACGTTGAGAAAGAGCAGGTACTTGGTGTCTGAATGTGTCTCCCATGGGTAGTTCTGAAGCACGTTGAGTAGTCCTCGCAGCAGGTAGAGAACTCCCTGGTCAGGACTGTCCTACAAGATAAACACCCTGGTCAGGACTGTCCTACAAGACAAACACCCTGGTCAAGGACTGTCATGCAAAACAAACACCCTGGTCAGGACTGTCATGCAAAACAAACACCCTGGTCAGGACTATCCTACAAAGCAAACACCCTGGTCAGGACTGTCCTACAAGACAAACTCCTTGGTCAGGACTGTCCTGCAGGACAAACACTGATCAGGACTGTCCTGCAAAACGAATTCCTCGGTCATGACTGTCCTACAAGACAAATACACTGGTCAGGACTCTCGTACAAGACAAACACCCTGGTCAGCACTGTCCTACAAAACAAACTCCCTGGTCAGGACAGTCCTGCAAAACAAACACCCTGGCCAGGACTGTCCTAAAAGACAAACACCCTAGTCAGGACTGTCATGCAAAACAAACACCCTGGTCAGGACTGTCCTACAAGACAAACTCCCTGGCCAGGACTATCCTACAAGACAAACACCCTAGTCAGGACTGTCATGCAAAACAAACACCCTGGTCAGGACTGTCCTACAAGACAAACTCCCTGGTCAGGACTGTACTACAAGACAAACACCCTAGTCAGGACTGTCATGCAAAACAAACACCCTGGTTAGGACTGTCCTACAAGACAAACATCCTGGTCAGGACTGTCCTACAAGACAAACACCCTGGTCAGGACTGTCATGCAAAACAAACACCCTGGTCAGGACATTCCTGCAAAACAAACACCCTGGCTAGGACTGTCCTACAAGACAAACACCCTAGTCAGGACTGTCATGCAAAACAAACACCCTGGTCAGGACTGTCCTGTAAGACAAACACCCTGGTCAGGACTGTCCTACAAGATATACACTCTGGTCAGGACTGTCCTGTAAGACGAACACCATGGTCAGGAGCAAACAATGTGTTCTCTGAATTTTTTTATAAATGCTTTTTATTGTACTGTTTTCAGACAGCTCATAATTTAATTATCTGTAAGTGTCATTACAGTAATTATTATTCCTGTCCTTTCATCTGTCATAAAAAGGTAAGTTCTTACATAACACAATGTGTGAAGTGCAGGGCTGTAGTGAATAGAGCTACGGACTCTCGACCGAGAGAACCTGGGTTTAAATCTGTGCTGTAGCGTCAAACCTTGGACAAGTTCATTCACTTTAAATTGCAACGTGTGGTTACTAAACTAAAGCAACGTGTGGTTACTAAAACTAAAGCAACGTGTGGTTACTAAAACTAAAGCAACGTGTGGTTACTAAAACTAAAGCAACGTGTGGTTACTAAAACTAAAACAACATGTGGTTACTAAAACTAAAGCAACATGTGGTTATTAAAACTAAATCAACATGTGGTTAATAAAACTAAAGCAACATGTGGTTAATAAAACTAAAGCAACATGTGGTTAATAAAACTAAAGCAACATGTGGTTACTAAAACTAAAGCAACATGTGGTTAATAAAACTAAAGCAACATGTGGTTAATAAAACTAAAGCAACATGTGGTTAATAAAACTAAAGCAACATGTGGTTACTAAAACTAAGGCAACATGTGGTTAATAAAATTAAAGCAACATGTCGTTAATAAAACTAAAGCAACATGTGGTTACTAAAACTAAAGCAACATGTGGTTACTAAAACTAAAGCAATGTGTGGTTACTAAAACTAAGGCAATATGTGGTTACTAAAACTAAAGCAACATGTGGTTACTAAAACTAAAGCAACATGTGGTTACTAAAACAAAAGCAACATGTGGTTACTAAAACTAAAGCAACATGTGGTTACTAAAACTAAAGCAACATGTGGTTACTAAAACTAAAGCAACATGTGGTTACTAAAACTAAAGCAACATGTGGTTACTAAAACTAAAGCAACATGTGGTTAATAAAACTAAAGCAACATGTGGTTACTAAAACTAAAGCAACATGTGGTTACTAAAACTAAAGCAACATGTGGTTACTAAAACTAAAGCAACATGTGGTTACTAAAACTAAAGCAACATGTGGTTACTAAAACTAAAGCAACACGTGGTTACTAAAACTAAAGCAACATGTGGTTACTAAAACAAAAGCAAAATGTGGTTACTAAAACTAAAGCAACATGTGGTTACTAAAATTAAAGCAACATGTGGTTACTAAAACTAAAGCAACATGTGTTTAATAAAACTAAAGCAACATGTGGTTAATAAAACTAAAGCAACATGTGGTTAATAAAACTAAAGCAACATGTGGTTACTAAAACTAAAGCAACATGTGGTTACTAAAACTAAAGCAACATGTGGTTAATAAAACTAAAGCAACGTGTGATTACTAAAACTAAAGCAACGTGTGGTTAATAAAACTAAAGCAACGTGTGGTTACTAAAACTAAAGCAACGTTGGGTTACTAAAACTAAAGCAACATGTGGTTACTAAAACTAAAGCAACGTGTGGTTACTAAAACTAAAGCAACGTGTGGTTACTAAACCTAAAGCAACATGTGGTTACTAAAACTAAAGCAACATGTGGTTACTAAAACTAAAGCAACATGTGGTTAATATAACTAAAGCAACATGTGGTTAATAAAACTAAAACAACATGTGGTTAATAAAACTAAAACAACATGTGGTGTCACAGTGCGTCCAGTAGTGTCTGTCACCCCTAGTCACTGAGTGGGCCTTGGTGGGTTGTGATTTGGTGTTTTGGCCCGCTGTCCCTCTGACCTGCTTCTAATGTCGGGTCTAGCTCTGCAGGATATACTAGCATGTTGTGCTTTGCAAATCAGACAGGAGTGCAGGAATCTACAATTCGACCTCGAGCAGCCACGCTCCGAGTTGAAATTGTTGCATATTTCTCGATGTCCTATGCTAACCCTGGGCCTGCCTTGTATGTCTGATTGCCTGCCTGAGGCTGAGCTGTTAGTTCTGGGGAGTTGTTGGTTGGAAGATTTTGGATTAGCCAAGAGGGGACAGAAATTGCTCAAATGTGTTATGCTGCCACAGAGAGAACAGACATTTGCCTTCTGGCCAACAAACAGCGAGCAGAACAAACCGTTATCCCGGACCCCCCAGTCTACTTTAAGATTCTGCTGTTGAATGAGAGTGGCTGCTCGGGCAGAAAAAGATCTGTGGTATTCATAGAATGCGGTGCCATCAATCCGCGATGCAATACCCACTACGATGGCCTCATAAGCATCTAGCTCCTGGCGCCGGTTCCACACCTCACACATGGTGTTACGGAATTTGTTGAATGCACAAATGAATTCAGGGAGGGTTAAATTTCGATTAAGACGAGGATCAGATTACAAGGGGCGCAAAAGATGGTCAAGGCCGTCCACACCGGCATAGCGGCTATACTCGCCGAGGTCAGAGTGTGGAATTAACAAAGAAGCTAAATTAATGTCTTTACCGAGGACGATCGCAGCACGAACCACAGGTGATACAGTCTCCACTGCCGGCAGATTCTCAGAGGGAATTCCCGCCGTCGTACATCATGGCCATCGCTGGTCATTGCAGTAGGCGGCAGTCGAACGTAATGACGTTCCCGTAGCACGCTCAATAGCCTCCATTGCTGTCGTCAGAGAATAGGCGGATGAGTTCGTCGCAACACCAACGGGAACAACAGGTGGGTCGATGTGAGATTCCGTCCGAACTGGCATCAGTGGTCCGGTCGCAGTGCAGGTCGTCGATGGGGCGGTTCTCTGTCCAGTGCCGAGTGGTCGTCCTTCCATGAAGTCATGCAGCTTTGTCGTAATCGCGGACATGGACGTTTGAAGCGCGCGTACAACATCGACGAGTGGCTCCATCTCGGGGTTAAGCTCGGGTGAATGTTTGCATGTGTCGCGTTCCGCTGGTGTTCCGTAGCCATATGGTGGCCTCACCTGTGTCCCAGTCTGACCCACGTCCGAGACAGACACAGTAGATCTAGATGCTGGATGTCGTTGACGAGCTCTAGTCGCGACTCTATTTAAATCAGCTACAACATTCCAGCGGCAGCGAGTAGTGGTTGGAGGAGCGGATGGTCGAGTTGACATTGAAGTTGTTGGCGGCATCACACGGGCAGCGGTGGCGTCAGGCACGTCGCGGCTGCATTCGTCGTTGTTATGAAAGTTATCTACATCAATCCGCAAAAGTTGGGATTTTTTTATACCTGCCGGGAGTCTCATTCCCCATTCCTCAATGTGATGACGCAATGAAGCCACAGATCAGTTAGCAGGGCTTCCAGCATCCCAGCGAGGATGTGTCGAGGCAGAACTTACTTCTTGGTCAGGTAACGCGACGTTGACGTTGTCGCTTACAGTTACATTGTCGAATACAGCCACACCCCTGCCCTGCGACTGTGTGGGACGGCATCAGGCTCAGCAGCTGATTCTCTACTACGACGAGCTACTGGCGTGTATCGTCGTCCAGTGTTCTGCCGTTTAGGTCGACCATGGGGCATTGTAGCACCGTAGTTGTGTAGATAAGAAGAAAATTGTCAAACTGACTTGCTACTTTGTTCGTGCTAGAGACAAAGATGGCATGAGCGTGGAAGTTGTTCTTCCTATAACCCTGGGCAAATGTACATGATTGGGTAGCTTTAGTTCCCATGCCCCAGGGAATATGTTATGATTGGGCAGCTACCCCCTGCATAGAGGAGGTAGAGTAAGTTTCAGAGGGTGCCAATGTTGTGATTGGTTAGCCACCCCTGCAGAGAGGAATGCTGTAATACGGCCTCCTGACCCTGCTGTGACTTGTTGTTGGTGAATGCCCCTTAAGGTGGCCTCTTGACCCTGTAGTGACTTGCTGTTGCTATTCTGGCATAAACCCTGCACAGTGATAAACACTATGCCTCGATTAATAAAACTAAAGCAACATGTGGTTAATAAAACTAAAGCAACATGTGATTAATAAAACTAAAGCAACATGTGGTTAATAAAACTAAAGCAACATGTGGTTAATAAAACTAAAGCAACATGTGATTAATAAAACTAAAGCAACATGTGGTTAATAAAACTAAAGCAACATGTGATTAATAAAACTAAAGCAACATGTGGTTAATAAAACTAAAGCAACATGTGGTTAATAAAACTAAAGCAACATGTGATTAATAAAACTAAAGCAACATGTGGTTAATAAAACTAAAGCAACATGTGGTTAATAAAACTAAAGCAACATGTGGTTAATAAAACTAAAGCAACATGTGGTTAATAAAACTAAAGCAACATGTGGTTAATAAAACTAAAGCAACATGTGGTTAATAAAACTGCCCAAGCTTTGTAATAGCAGCATGAAAATGTAAACCCCAATCCTCCTAGGTGAGACTCTGACTTTCTACTCACTATGCTACCATGTTCCTAACACACACCTATCATACCGGCACACAAATACATCACTACCAAAAATCACTTAAGAAGGTGACTGACCGGTACAAAGAGCAGTGTAGCTATGAAGTTGTTGAGGTAGTCCAGTAGCAGTGGTTCTGTCGGCCGCAGTTTGCTGTCGAGGCTGACCACTCTCGGCACCTCCGCAACGAGAGAGATGGCCGCCTTGAAGAACGCATCACCTGAAACAGAATCAGAATAATATTTATTCGCCCCAGCATACACCCCACCGTGTTGTACAGTTACAAATACAGTCAGTTGTACAAAATGTATACAATACTGTGTAGAATGAAACATGTAACTAGGGACAGGAAACTCCTATTAAGACCAAAATTGGTCACTATCACAGGAGCCACCTAAGTTTAACTTTTATATACTAATGTAATTAATTTTGATAACACAATTCAAAAATAAAACAAAGTTTTACATACATTCACTAGAATATGAGTTCCTTTGATCCTACCAAATTATGATTTTAATATGTGTAAATAATTGTTATTAAATTGGTTAATAATTATAATATATTTGGACAGATATGAAGATTTGACATTTGTCATTATATATTTTTATATAATGTTCCTGTATTTCATGTATTTTGACATATGCCATAGAACCACAACACCAGGCAATTAATAATAATTATAATAATAATGTTTTTATTTCAGACAAGAATTGTGTTCCTTATTGGAAAAAAGTACATAAATAAAAACGTCCATATAAAAATAGAAACAAATAAATATAGATAAAAAATAACTATGTTAATAAAAACAACTAATTAGTCATTGCAGCACTATCATAATCTCTGTTGATTTTATCCATAGAGGATTTAAATATGCACTAAAAAGTGTATCCACAATAGTTTTGGTAACATAAAATAACCCTGCACAAGTGGCGCCATGGCTGTGCCTCAGCCAGCAGCAAACAAAAATAAACTGTTGGAAGCACTTTGTAAAAATAACATAAAATTGCTGAATTATACAATATGATATAGACTTCTATTGCAATAAAATCTTTGGAATCCCAAGCTCAGAGGTGTATCAAAACCAACTTTGGTGTTATGCAAATCCAACAATGCTGTCAACAAATGGGTAGATACGCTAAGTCGCTAGGGACGATAAGCAATATTATAACGATAAGTCTACGGATGTAGGCGAAACGAAATGATATTGCTGACAGGGAGGGAGTTTGACAGAGTTGATACAGCAACTGAGACAGCTCCAGTTCTTATAAGATGACATGATATTGCTGACAGGGAGGAAGTTTGACAGAGTTGATACAGCAACTGAGACAGCTCCAGTTCTTATAAGATGACATGATATTGCTGACAGGGAGGGAGTTTGACAGAATTGATACAGCAACTGAGACAGCTCCAGTTCTTATAAGATGACATGATATTGCTGACAGGGAGGGAGTTTGACAGAGTTGATACAGCAACTGAGACAGCTCCAGTTCTTATAAGATGACATGATATTGCTGACAGGGAGGGAGTTTGACAGAGTTGATACAGCAACTGAGACAGCTCCAGTTCTTATAAGGTGACATGATATTGCTGACAGGGAGGGAGTTTGACAGAGTTGATTCAGGAACTGAGACAGCTCCAGTTCTCATGAAATGACATGATATTGCTGACAGGAAGGGAGTATGACAGAGTTGATACAGCAACTGAGACAGCTCCAGTTCTCATGAGATGACATGATATTGCTGACAGGGAGGGAGTTTGACAGAGTTGATACAGCAACTGAGACAGCTCCAGTTCTTATAAGATGACATGATATTGCTGACAGGGAGGGAGTTTGACAGAGTTGATACAGCAACTGAGACAGCTCCAGTTCTTATGAGATGACATGATATTGCTGACAGGGAGGGAGTTTGACAGAGTTGATACAGCAACTGAGACAGCTCCAGTTCTTATAAGATGACATGATATTGCTGACAGGGAGGGAGTTTGACAGAGTTGATACAGCAACTGAGACAGCTCCAGTTCTCATGAGATGACATGATATTGCTGACAGGGAGGGAGTTTGACAGAGTTGATACAGCAACTGAGACAGCTCCAGTTCTCATGAGATGACATGATATTGCTGACAGGGAGGGAGTTTGACAGAGTTGATACAGCAACTGAGACAGCTCCAGTTCTCATGAGATGACATGATATTGCTGACAGGGAGGGAGTTTGACAGAGTTGATACAGCAACTGAGACAGCTCCAGTTCTTATAAGATGACATGATATTGCTGACAGGGAGGGAGTTTGACAGAGTTGATACAGCAACTGAGACAGCTCCAGTTCTTATGAGATGACATGATATTGCTGACAGGGAGGGAGTTTGACAGAGTTGATACAGCAACTGAGACAGCTCCAGTTCTTATAAGATGACATGATATTGCTGACAGGGAGGGAGTTTGACAGAGTTGATACAGCAACTGAGACAGCTCCAGTTCTCATGAGATGACATGATATTGCTGACAGGGAGGGAGTTTGACAGAATTGATACAGCAACTGAGACAGCTCCAGTTCTCATGAGATGACATGAAGGACTGACCTTGAGAGAAGCATTGGTTGAGGACAGCGACTTGGCCAGAGACGAGGTAGAGATTGAGCTGGGTGAAGACATTGCTCAGGGACGGGACGGTGATGAAACAGTACGCAACACATGCCTACAACACACAGCATTTCAGTGTAACACATCAACAATTCAGTGCAACACATCCACATAACACTTCAGTGGAATATACAATACAACACATTAGTGCAACACATTGATATAACACTTCAAAGTAGCACACCAACATAACACTTCAGTGCAACACATCCATATAACACCTCAGTACAACACACCAACATAACACTTCAGTGCAACACATCCATATAACACCTCAGTACAACACACCAACATAACACTTCAGTGCAACACATCCATATAACACCTCAGTACAACACACCAACATAGCACTTCAGTAAAAACACAACACTTCAATGGATCACTTCAATACAATGCATCAGTTCAACACACTAACCAAACACACCAGTGCAAAGCATCACCCAGCTTATTGGAGCAATACTTCCAAGTCAATTATTATAATTGCATACAGAAGTCTGAAAGTGAAGTGTTAAATAGTACATTTTAATCACATTCACGAACAAGAAAACTGGCCTCTTAAACTGGGATATTCCCAGGTTTCTGGTCTACAAACGACTGCTGCCGGAGACAAGATGATAGTTTGCCGAGACTGTGTACTCACCCGCACAAACGCGGCAGTCTTGCGAGAGTGGCTCCCTCTAACAATCCGCCGCGTGTCCATTACGAGTCGGTTGACACTCTGCAAAGTCACCACTGGATCATGTGTCAACCAGGACAGGGGACACAGAGTGTCAGGTGTCAACCAGGACAAGGGACATGCACAGATCACAGCTACAATCAGTTATCAAGAGATTAGTTTAGTATCAGAATTAGTTTTATTATGACCACCTGACCTGCTGACATCCACTGATCTAGTGAGCGATTTCATAGGCTGAGCTTAAATTCAGAGTTTCGCAAAGCGATCAGTCCAGAGGTACTGCTGGCTGGCACTGACGCAATCAGCAGCAGCGACCCTTGGCGGGCGAGTATGCATGCAAGTAGACGGGTGAGTGGTCTGCTAGGCTGACATGTGGCTTACCTGCACCAAGTAGATGAGATCAGAGTTAATGCACCATGTAGATATGTGACTTACTTGTACCAAGTAGACAGGTAGAGTCAATGCACTAGGTACACAGATGAGTTACATGTACCAAGTAGACAAGTCAGTGCACCAAGTAGACAGATGACTTACCTGTACCAAGTAGACAAGTACAGAGTCAATGCACCAGGTAGATAGATGACTTACCTGCACCAAGTAGACAAGTATAGAGTCAATGCACCAGATAGACAAAGGTCAAGGGACAAGCAGACAAGTGCAGAATCAATGTGCCAGGTAGACTGGTGACTTACCTGTACCAAGTAGACAAGTACAGAGTCGATGTTGCTGAATGAGGCTCGTGACTCAACATAGAAGCTCAGCTGCTGCTCAAAGTCGCGGCCAAACGAGATGGTGCGAATGAAGCCTGTGATCAGCTGACCCACTGCTCTGATCTCGTCATCTAGGGTGAGGGCGCTGCAAGAGAGGGGTAGGGTAGTTATATCAAACGGGACATCTTCAAAATTCTCATAGTTTGAATTGTGGAACAATTACAGTGAATTGTATATTGTAAATATCTCATTTGATTGATTGATTTATTTTACACTTCTAATGATTGAATTTAGCCAATTCAAACTAAGTCATGGGGAATATACAATTAACACACACTTCGTGACAAACATAACAAAAACTTTTGGCTGTATTGCAACATTTCAGTTGTATTGTTTGGTTGTATTGAGCATGCTTTGTTAGAAAAAATAATACCACACATTGACTTTAGCTATGGAGAAGCTGTTTCACTCTTTACCCCCTGGTATCATAGTGAGTTGTTTATTGCCACAATCGTTGTTTGACAAACATGCCGCTAGCCAAGGAAAACACAGAACTGCGCAAGCGCGCTAACTACAGTCCGTTCTACAAAAGTTGGATATTGACAAAGAAGCTATTGATACATGTACTGCCATCCTTATCTACAGCCACTCTCAGCCAAGTACTCATTTATAATAGTAATAATAACAAAAGTACTTGTATAGTACTTGATCCATCAAAATTGCTCTTGGGTGCTTTAAGTACATTCATACCAGTATTTTACATCAAATCAAATGCTAATAAAATAAACATGTTGAAAAATTACATAACATTATGTTAAACAAAGTTAGCAATACAAGAAAATGTATTTGTTAAATGACGATAAAACTGCTAACAAAATAAACATACAGTCGCGCCTCGTTATGTGGTAGTCGGGGTCCACGAAATGAATCCGCGTTATAAACGGGGCGCGTTATAAACGTGGCGCGTTCCCGTATCTGCCGTCAGGGGCGCTACGACGATGACCGACACCGCTGCTGCACGAAGAACGCCATCCATCGAAGCCAAAGTGTGCACGTCGCGCAGTCTATACGCAGTTTATGAAGCTTATTAAACTGCCAGCCAACGTCAATGTGTATTCTGTTTAAATGTCATACACTGTGGAAACTGTTGAATGTTGAACTGAATACAATTCATGAATTGTGTACCGTTTTTAAATAAACAACGAACCAACAAGCCACGGTCAACTGAACGATAATATGGTACCGCTGACGTAAGATCTAAAATAATGAATTTCTGTCACTCAACAGCCGAATACGCAAATGATTTGACAAACGCTGTGTTCGAGTTGGTTAAGGATTTAAAGCTATAAGTACGCTCACAATTAGCTTAACTTCGTCTTTCAATCAATATCAAAATACCAATTTAGAAAGCACATTTACCATGCCGAACAATATTACAATTCACCAATTCACATGCGGTTGACGAATTAATATTTTGGCGCACCAGTACAGGCAGTAGCTTTGCGTTCATCGCAGCGAAAAGCTAATATTTGTTACGCAATGTTAGCTTACTGATCTTGCCTACTAAGCTGTATTAAAACGTATTTATACCATTCTTAAACAAGGCGTATTTGTGAATTTCAATTGCACTTTACAAGCTGCCTGGTGCCGAAACCAGGCGAACTTGCAATCCGCGGAAGCCATGAGCATGACTAGCAGATTGGAAACGATTCGTTTGATGTCGGCGAACAATACTTTGCTCCACATTTACTGTTCCTAAAGTTAAAATTGACCATAATTATAGTCAAAGAAACTTATACCTTTGATAGCATTGGCAGTGCAGAATAAAGAACGGCAACGTAGTGACGCGCCTCACACTTGATTCGTTGCAGTTGTACGTCAACATTAAATTTATTGTCCGCCAACTAGTCTTTCAAATATACACATGTCGTGGACAAAGACGGGGAGAACTTCACACAAAACAATTGACAGTTATTACTGTGTTACTATAGTTTGTCATAGCGCCCATTTCCCCCCTGGCAGCAGAAATTCGGGGTCCACGACCGACCGCATTATAACCGAATCCGCATTATAAAGGGGCGCGTTATAAAGGGGCGCGTTATAACGAGGCGTAATTGTATTCAGATATTCTAAAAACTACTTTAAATGTATTAATTTATACAACTGTGTGAACATATATACAAAGCTGTGTGGCCTGGGGCAGCGTGAACACAAATGGCTAGGTTTTGAACCGAAGTAAGAGAACTTGAACCACAGTAACGTTAAAGTCGGATACTCAGCCACTGCATCCCATAATAAAAAAGTCAATTTGCTGGGGAATTTTCATTACTAAATTATTTTACCTGAATGTTGTTACGCTTTCTAATGATTTTTAATTCATCAACCAATGGTTACAAACAACTAGATAGATAGAAAGAGATGCTTACTTAACCGAGTCATGCATTGTCTTGCAGATGAACATGAAGGCATTCGTGATGACTGGATCATTGGTAGGATCTGTCTGCCATCTACAACAGACAATAATTATTACGTACATCAACTGAGTGGATCATTTGTAATAATTGGATCATTGGTAGGATCTGTCTGCCATCTACAACAGACAATAATTATTACGTACATCAACTGAGTGGATCATTTGTAATGATTGGATCATTTGTAGGATCTGTTCTCCATCTACAACAGACAATAATTATTACGTACATCAACTGAGTGGATCATTTGTCATGATTGGATCATTGGTAGGATCTGTCTGCCATCTACAACATACAATAGTTATTACGTACATCAATTGAGTGGATCATTTGTGATGACTGGATCATTGGTAGGATCTGTCTGCCATCTACAACAGACAATAATTATTATGTACATCAACTGAGTGGATCATTTGTAATGATTGGATCATTGGTAGGATCTGTCTGCCATCTACAACAGACAATAATTATTATGTACATCAACTGAGTGGATCATTTGTAATGATTGGATCATTGGTAGGATCTGTCTGCCATCTACAACAGACAATAATTATTATGTACATCAACTGAGTGGATCATTTGTAATGATTGGATCATTGGTAGGATCTGTCTGCCATCTACAACAGACAATAATTATTACGTACATCAACTGAGTGGATCATTTGTAATGATTGGATCATTGGTAGGATCTGTCTGCCATCTACAACAGACAATAACTATTACGTATATCAACTGAGTGGATCATTTATAATGATTGGATCATTTGTAGGATCTGTTCTCCATCTACAACAGACAATAATTATTACGTACATCAACTGAGTGGATCATTTGTCATGATTGGATCATTGGTAGGATCTGTCTGCCATCTACAACATACAATAGTTATTACGTACATCAATTGAGTGGATCATTTGTGATGACTGGATCATTGGTAGGATCTGTCTGCCATCTACAACAGACAATAATTATTACGTACATCAACTGAGTGGATCATTTGTAATGATTGGATCATTGGCAGGATCTGTTCTCCATCTACAACAGACAATAATTATTACGTACATCAACTGAGTGGATCATTTGTAATGATTGGATCATTGGCAGGATCTGTTCTCCATCTACAACAGACAATAATTATTACGTACATCAACTGAAAAATCTCCACATATAATTATACACTTCTTGTTTTGTTCTTAATATTCAGTGGCTTCATCCTTACAATGTCAGTGGAAATACACACTTGCAGAACCAACTTGTGATGGCAGTAGCATGAAGAATTAGAATTTGGGGGGGGGGTTAAAATATCATAGCATGAAAAATGGACTCGTGTATACAACTTTTGAAACAAATTGCATATTGGAAGTTACTAAGCAGCTAAATTACATTCGGTATTAGGAATTTGGATGCTAGGTCAAAATATTATAGCATAAAAAATGGATATAGGTCCAAATTTAACATGATATTTGGACCCAGAGGTCAAAATATGATAGTGAAATGTTTAAAGGAGTACAAATATCATGGGGATTCCATATTTCACTATGATATTTGGACCCGCGGATCTAATATGGACATTTGTAATCCTTTAAAAATAGTAATCATTAGAATTACTTCACATACAGTGTATATATGAATGTGTGTGTGTAATGAATTATATATTTTAAAAGCGGGTACACATTTGCGCAGTTACTAATCTCATAGGTCCACATTTTGCTATGATACTTGGACCCATGGATCCAAATGCAAATATGTTATACTTTTTAAAAAGGGACCCCACATACATTTGGGCACTCACTAATCTCATATTTTGCTATGATATTTAGACCCATGTGTCCAAATATGTTATACTATTTAAAACATTTGGCCACTAACTAATCTCATAGGTGGGGTCCATATTTTGCGATAATACTTGAACCCGTGGGTCATGATACATAAAACTTTTTAAAAGGAGATACAAATGTTGGGCACTCTTTAATCTCATAGGTAGGGGGGTCCATATTTCACTATGATATTTGGACCCCGTTTTAAAGTTTAATATATTTGGATATATCCTTGGGACATAGCTTACTATAACATTTAGAATTACTGATTCACTAAACTAAATCAAAAGGTCGTGAGCCAGGCATAAAATGTCTTATGATATGAAGGGTCCAAGTATTGTAATAAGGGTCCAAATTTCATAGAAAATTTATGTATAATTATGTTCACGGGAGCCTACCAAATGCTTTATCTGATATTTTTATATTTACCCGTGTCGTAAACACTCACGGAAATAGACAGACTTCACATATACGTTCTTTCACCATTTCTACTGTCAGGTCTTCAAACAGTTTGTTATGTACAGATCCATTGGTCTAGAATACAATTCCAACTATCAGTCAAAACAATAACAACCTAAAAAGTTTTGTATTATCACTAAAAGCAATTGTTGTAAATAGGTATGAAGTTCTAGCAGAACCTTAATTCATTACACAAAATAGACTCCATATGTAAGTATCGGCTCTATTATTGAAACGTTATCAACGTGCTACATGTGAAATTATTATTACATTGTTTATATAGCTATTTGTGGGCTTGACAGGGACCAGTTCACTTAATAAGTAGGCCTATTTATTACATTGTTTATATAGCTATTTGTGGGCTTGACAGGGACCAGTTCACTTAATAAGTAGGCCTATTTATTACATTGTTTATATAGCTATTTGTGGGCTTGACAGGGACCAGTTCACTTAATAAGTAGGCCTACTTATTACATTGTTTATATAGCTATTTGTGGGCTTGACAGGGACCAGTTCACTTAATAAGTAGGCCTACTTATTACATTGTTTATATAGCTATTTGTGGGCTTGACAGGGACCAGTTCACTTAATAAGTAGGCCTACTTATTTTATATTATTATAATTTAAACCAACTGTTTACAGCCTTAATTGGCTCCGCTGTCAGCCTGGAATCGTATATTATATCACCGATTGTTATACTTAATTACGTCTGTATGTGTGAATTATACGATTCCAAAAATAAACTCTATCTATCTATCTATTGACATGTTCACTGCGTTACTGCACTCACTTGATGTAGGATTCCATGAGGTTCTTGCACACTTCCACTTTGATCGATTCCTTCTGGAACATGTCGAGGAACGGGAGAAACTTGTCCTGGAAGCAAGAGACAGAACCTAGGATGAATGCAACTAAACCAGTGTTTCTTGTAAAGATTTTAAACAGTTTTGAAAGTACTGCAGACAACAGTTGATAGTGTTCACATGAACAGATCTGCCAGAGGCAAAGCTTAACACACCACTGAATGTCGGAGTGTGGCATAAAATTAAGGCTTTGCTTTCAATTCAGTTGTTTATTTCCATTAGTGGAAAATATAAACAAAGAAACCTATGAAGCAATAACCTAATGAAGCAGTAACTTACTGAAGCAATAACCTAAAGAAGCAATAACCTAATGAAGCAATAACCTAATGAAGCAATAACCTAATGAAGCAATAACCTAATGAAGCAATAACCTAATGAAGCAATAACCTAATGAAGCAATAACCTAATGAAGCAATAACCTAATGAAGCAGTAACTTACTGAAGCAATAACCTAATGCGTATATAATTACTGCTGTAACCACACAAATATGCAACACAAATTTAAACTGTTTATATTGTGATTATAATATTGATACCAAATCAAAAAATATTTTGTGATACACCCTTTATAGTTATTTTGAAGTCTTCTTCACCCACCATGGAGAAGAGAAGAGAGAAGTCGTGCAGATGCTCCAGTATCTTGGTCACAATTGACTGCAGCTGTACGTAGTGGTCTTCGTATGCTCTGTCGGGCAACATGTGCTTAATGATGTCCCCTAGGAATGTGTTCACCTCACGCTTCTGAAACAACACGCACCTTAATGACAGTCTGTATTCAAACACCTAAAACTAACTAAACTCTCAGCTGTCCAAACGCACACAGTACAAAAGAATTATTTTGGTTTCCAAAAATACAAAGTAACTATGTGGGTATTTGGACACTTAAAAATACTAGCAGTCCAAAAACATACAGTACATCAAATAATTCTTTTTGTAGATTATTAGGTGTCCAAAAACATAGTGTCTGAATTCAAATCATCACTACAGTATTTCAACTGAAATATTTTTCCATTCATTTTAAGTAGGTTTTCCATTTTAATTTAATGTTAAACAGATATGATAGGAAATAGAGTTGTCCAAATCTGCATATTGTTATCATGTAAGATCGTCATATGCGTTAGTTAAGCGGACGTAACACCTACAACATTGAGAGACTGTTGCTGCTACAGGGAAATGGAAAAAGAGTAAGTTTATTCACTCACAGAGAAGTTTCTCACGATGAACTCTATCCACATTTCTGCACAACTGATGTAGTCCTAGCAACACAACATCATATCAGTGTCAACATCACTGTCTACCCAAGAGTACACTCTTCTTAAGACAAAATTACTCCAGTGTCCACACCAAACTGTCTTAACCTCAAAACAATTACCCATCTCTCATGCCAAAATTACCACTGTCAATAAAGTGCAAGATTACCAAAATACCAAATAGACTGACACCCCATTCTCAACATAGCATTACTAGTGCCAATACAAGACTGTACTCCATGTGACACTATACAAATTAATATTGTATTTAACTGTAATTGTTTCAATATGAAATAATACAAAAATCAGTCTTTCTGGAACATCATGTTGCTGAAACAAAAGTGGTTGTCTTTAATGTTGTTGTTTGAACATGGTTATGGCAGGAAACTGACCGAAGAACTGGTCAGTTTTGTGACGATTGTCCAGACTTCGTTGAGGATGGCCAACTTCTGGTCATCAGGGGGTGCTGCAGTAGCAAGGCACATGCCGAGAGTTTGGTAGAGGAGGCACTGAAGTAGAGATGAGAGCCAAATGGTAGAGCAGTCGGAGCAGCAAGGTCTATGCAATGGAGTAGAGATGAGAGCCAAATGGTAGAGCAGTCGGGGCAGCAAGGTCTATGCAATGGAGTAGAGATGAGAGCCAAATGGTAGAGCAGTCGGAGCAGCAAGGTCTATGCAATGGAGTAGAGACGAGAGCAATGGTAGAGCAGTCGAGGCAGCAAGGTCTATGCAATGGAGTAGAGATGAGAGCCAAATGGTAGAGCAGTCGGGGCAGCAAGGTCTATGCAATGGAGTAGAGATGAGAGCCAAATGGTAGAGCAGTCGGAGCAGCAAGGTCTATGCAATGGATTAGAGATGAGAGCCAAATGGTAGAGCAGTCGGGGCAGCAAGGTTTATGCAATGGAGTAGAGATGAGAGCCAAATGGTAGAGCAGTCGGGGCAGCAAGGTCTATGCAATGGAGTAGAGATGAGAGCCAAATGTTAGAGCAGTCAGAGCAACAAGGTCTATGCAATGGAGTAGAGATGAGAGCCAAATGGTAGAGCAGTCGGGGCAGCAAGGTCTATGCAATGGAGTAGAGATGAGGGCCAAATAGTAGAGCAGTCATAGCAGCAAGGTCTATGCAATGGAGTAGAGATGAGAGCCAAATGGTAGAGCAGTCAGAGCAGCAAGGTCTATGCAATGGAGTAGAGATGAGAGCCAAATGGTAGAGCAGTCAGAGCAGCAAGGTCTATGCAATGGAGTAGAGATGAGAGCCAAATGGTAGAGCAGTCAGGGCAGCAAGGTCTATGCAATGGAGTAGAGATGAGAGCCAAATGGTAGAGCAGTCGGAGCAGCAAGGTCTATGCAATGGAGTAGAGATGAGAACCAAATGGTAGAGCAGTCAGGGCAGTAAGGTCTATGCAATGGAGTAGAGATGAGAGCCAAATGGTAGAGCAGTCAGGGCAGCAAGGTCTATGCAATGGAGTAGAGATGAGAGCCAAATGGTAGAGCAGTCAGGGCAGCAAGGTCTATGCAATGGAGTAGAGATGAGAGCCAAATGGTAGAGCAGTCAGGGCAGCAAGGTCTATGCAATGGAGTAGAGATGAGAGCCAAATGGTAGAGCAGTCAGGGCAGCAAGGTCTATGCAATGGAGTAGAGATGAGAGCCAAATGGTAGAGCAGTCAGGGCAGCAAGGTCTATGCAATGGAGTAGAGATGAGAGCCAAATAGTAGAGCAGTCAGGGCAGCAAGGTCTATGCAATACAACAACTGTCATAAGGTTCTTGGATCAAGTTCATTGAAGTGACAGTATTTGTTTGGTACTTCTACCTGGAATACTTTTATTGAAATTACACTAATGGAATGCCACTTCACTTGGAATAATGTCACTGAAGTTACAGAATATTCATTAACATAAGGGAAACTGCTGATATTCACTGAGATTTTAATTCACAAAAGTCGACAATAGATACATGTCAGTCTCTTCCACATAAGCTTGCTACAAGAGTCTACCACATAGAAGTCCATAACAACAGCCCACAACAGAGAAGCCCGCCACAGAAGCCCACCTTTGGGAAGCCTGACTCCTCGCATTCCCGGATCATCTCAGTGAACTGTAGGGCACGGGATGTGATGTACTCCGGCCTGAATGCCTGCATCACTGAGTTGAGTAGGAGGGCACTGAAACAATATCGCCTTCTTTTAGGACAACCCGCAAAGATGCTTGATCCTAGGTGGGATACCTTGGTAGTTCATAGGTGAAAGTCATGATATCAATATCTAATAAATGTTAGGAAACACAACATTGTTACATAAACACCACAACGCACTCGCTTTGGTATGTGATGGTTTCAACGCACGTCAAACGTAGATAACAACTTCACGCATGTGCTGCAATACTCGTATGTTCAAAATGACGAAGGTTGGAGAGAAACGGAAGTTCACATCCATTGATAGGCCCTAGTTATGATAGTGTAGAATTGTTGACTGATATATTCGTATTGCTATGGTAGGATACATGCGAGTCTATCGTGTCAGCATCTACTTCATGTTGCCAAGCAACATAGTCCACGATGCAGGGGCTGGTTTCCCAATGTATTTGTCGCACATGTGGTTTCCACGATTCTTAACTTACACTGCAAAGTGATGGATTTACCCTAAAACACAAAGAATCATTGACGCATGGGGTATTTCAAAAAAATTATGGGGTTACGTTTCATTTGTGTGGTCATAGATCGATGCCTGAAAGTCTGTCGCCCGAGGTGCAAGCCTTCTAGCAGGATAACGACATACATACATCATGTGACATGCTGATTAACTGGGAATTTGCATTTGAAAGATGGACGACCTCACAATGCAACTTTAAATATGAAAATGGCATCATAATGATTTACTTGCAATATTGACACACTCGACACTACCTGTACCACCTACCTGTACCACCTACCTGTACCACCTACCTGTACCACCTACCTGTACCACCTACCTGTACCACCTACCTGTACCACCTACCTGTACCACCTACCTGTACCACCTACCTGTACCACCTGCCTGTACCACCTACCTGTTGCAATGACATTTACTCTTGGCGAGCACTTCGACCAGCACTTGTTCTGGGGCGTTATGGGCGATACACTGCAGTAGCCAATCAAGGGCGGGGGAATAGAGGATGAAGTATCGTGGTAACTCCAGCTTCTGAACAGCCAGGATGTTCTGAACCAAGTCGCCCTGGATCTAAAACACCACAGAAAAATGTCAACTTTAAATGCAAGGTAGATTTTCAATATAAATAATAATACATGTATTTCTTATATAGCATTTTCCAGAAATAAATAAATATACAGGTAATATTTTATTTTAGTAGAGAATTAAACTATAATTAGTTTTTTAAGTTTTAATTACAATTTAAATAAAAAGAACACTGGGAATATGGTACTCAGAATGCTTTCTGCTGACTTATCTAATTGGAGAGCTATGACCGCCTCGTGTATTTTTAGATACCAGAACTGCTCAAATATGCTATACAAATATTTCATTCTGTGGAAAGAAATTAATTCTGCAGTAAGTTGTTAAGTCAGACAGTCACTGCACATACCTGGGTGTAGCTGAAGAGAAAGTCATCAAAGCAGGGTATGAGATGGTCTCGGATCTTAGGGGCAACCATTATTCCTACCTAGATGGAAGAGACAACAGGTCATAATTATAACTTGTCTATCATGCTGCTGTACGTATAATTTATAGTCAAAAGATCATGTTAGTGACTGCGTCCTTGCCTCGCATTGGCTGTGAACAGGTTATAGTTATGATTATGTTGTTTTCATGATGATTAAAAAAACACAATACAATATTGTACATGTCTTAGAATCGGAATGAGAAAACACTTTTCATCTCATAAAAAACAAAAATAACAATTATTAACAAAATAATACACTCCAAAACAACACTGGCATTTGTCTGTACAATGTAAGGTCATCATAACAGTCAAATATAAGAAAAAAACTATTTTCAAACAAACAGTATTAGCTACATGGTTGCATTTATACAGCTGTAAAGTTAATTTAATGTATAATTAATTTTCATTTGGAAATAAATGACTGATTGATAATCCGGATAATGTTAAATCTGCCACAATATCAGGTCCAAACTAAACTCACTCTGCATAAGTAGCATCGGGCATAAATGGCCACTAGTGGATCTCCAATTCCACGAGTCATAGACGTAAGTCTCAGTAACGCCTCTTTGTATTCTCTGTACACAAAGTAAAGACAACTATAATATATATGCCTAAAATGGTTAAGTATTTTCTATTTCTTAGTTGTTGTGATACCAACTATTCACACTACAATGAATGCCTACATTAATATCCTAAGAGACCATGTTGTTTTAATACTTCATTCCTTTGATTTTATAAATAATTTAAAATCATGTGTACATCTACTCTGTAATTAACAATTGTATCACTGCTCGCAACCGTTAAAGCATACCAGTAATTACTAGGTAGACATAATAATTATGATGTATAACATTACAAACAGTTTTGTTTTTGCTCACCCTGTTGTTAAGTAGCTGTAGCTTTTTAAGATGGCCGCCTCCACATAGAGCCTTGGAATCAACTCCCGGATTGAGGCAATCTTGAAGAACCAGTTTCGACAGGTTTCTTTCGCCGTCTCTGGAACCTGGTCTGAAGTGAAGTTTTCTACAGACAACAAAACATTTACTGGGTACAGTCTGTATATCGATTGCTTCAAACTGATCAAAACCAAATACTTGACTGAAACCAGTGCAATGTCCTGTGTAACACATGGTGTCTCAATTAATGGTGTCTTAACACACTTGTTACATTGACAGCACAAAATACCTTGCTTCTGATACATACAAGAGTACATGGTAGCACATTTGGTCAGAACAACGATTCACCTGGTTAGAGCAGAGACAGTGGACACAACATAACAATATATATAGTAACACACCTGGTTAGAGCCTCCAGACAGTGGATACAACATAAGAGTATATGGTAACACACCTGATTAGAGCATTCAGACAGAGGACACAACATAAGAATACATGGTAACACACCTGGTTAGAGACTCCAGACAGTGGATACAACATAAGAGTATATGGTAACACACCTGATTAGAGCATTCAGACAGAGGACACAACATAAGAATACATGGTAACACACCTGGTTAGAGACTCCAGACAGTGGATACAACATAAGAGTATATGGTAACACACCTGATTAGAGCATTCAGACAGGACACAACATAAGAATACATGGTAACACACCTGGTTAGAGCCTCCAGACAGTGGATACAACATAAGAGTATATGGTAACACACCTGATTAGAGCATTCAGACAGAGGACACAACATAAGAATACATGGTAACACACCTGGTTAGAGACTCCAGACAGTGGATACAATATAAGAGTATATGGTAACACACCTGATTAGAGCATTCAGACAGAGGACACAACATAAGAATACATGGTAACACACCTGGTTAGAGACTCCAGACAGTGGATACAATATAAGAGTATATGGTAACACACCTGATTAGAGCATTCAGACAGAGGACACAACATAAGAATACATGGTAACACACCTGGTTAGAGACTCCAGACAGTGGATACAATATAAGAGTATATGGTAACACACCTGATTAGAGCATTCAGACAGAGGACACAACATAAGAATACATGGTAACACACCTGGTTAGAGACTCCAGACAGTGGATACAATATAAGAGTATATGGTAACACACCTGGTTAGAGCCTCCAGACAATGGATACAACATAAGACTACATGGTAACACACCTGACTAGAGCCTCCAGACAATATATACAACATAAGAGTACATGGTAACACATCTGGTTAGAGCCTCTATACAGTGGATACAACATAAGAGCACATGGTAACATACCTGGTTAGAGCAGAGACCGTAGACACAACACAAGAGCACATGGTAACACACCTGGTTAGAGCCTCCTGGTTAGAGCTTCCAGACAGTGGACACAACATAAGAGTATATGGTAACACACCTGATTAGAGCCTTCAGACAGTGGATACAACATAAGAGTACATGGTAACACACCTGGTTAGAACAGAGACCGTAGACACAACACAAGAGCACATGGTAACACATCTGGTTAGAGCTTCCAGATAGTGGACACAACATAAGAGTACATGGTAACACACCTGGTAGATGGATAGCGTGAGCAGCACCCCTGGCAGACACGATAGAGGCCTTCGTCTTGATGCGATTATAGACCAGGCGACCTACAACATTCAGTGAAGTAACCTAATCTGCTGGCACATACTGCCTTCAACCAATTATCATACAAATGTCTATTATGTCAGGATTAGAAATATAAGCAAGCCTTCTATCAGCATACATTCTCTTGTTGTGCAGCACAACTTGTGCTTCTATTATGTGTTTATTATGTAAGCAAACTTCTTTATATCATTATATGAAGTCAGTAATGTAAACTTAATCTCAAGATTACCAGACCAGTAAATGTCAATAAAACTAAGAAAAAACATAATATTGTTGACAAAAATCTATAAAACTATTCAATCTCTTTAAATAAGATTAATTATGTTACATCCGTTTTATTGATGGCACACTTATAAATCTGGTTTATTTCCTTCAGATATTGTCATAAAAAGACAAGAGAAACAATTGTCTTTATATGAACTGACTATGCACTTGTCTCATGCTATTTATTTTGTATGAAATTTCATGTGTAACAACTTTTAAAAACAGAGAATGAGTCACCAGTGGATGACTCATCTTAATCACAAACTTTTCACGTTGCTGCCCTTGTGGACGACTCACCAAATGTGTCGAGTATGTCCGTGATCAACACAAACTGTTCACGTTGCTGCCCTTGTGGACGACTCACCAAATGTGTCGAGTATATCCGTGATCAACACAAACTGTTCACGTTGCTGCCCTTGTGGACGACTCACCAAATGTGTCGAGTATGTCCGTGATCAACACAAACTGTTCACGTTGCTGCCCTTGTGGACGACTCACCAAATGTGTCGAGTATGTCCGTGATCAACACAAACTGTTCACGTTGCTGCCCTTGTGGACGACTCACCAAATGTGTCGAGTATATCCGTGATCAACACAAACTGTTCACGTTGCTGCCCTTGTGGACGACTCACCAAATGTGTCGAGTATGTCAGTGATCAACACAAACTGTTCACGTTGCTGCCCTTGTGGACGACTCACCAAATGTGTCGAGTATGTCCGTGATCAACACAAACTGTTCACGTTGCTGCCCTTGTGGACGACTCACCAAATGTGTCGAGTATGTCCGTGATCAACACAAACTGTTCACGTTGCTGCCCTTGTGGACGACTCACCAAATGTGTCGAGTATATCCGTGATCAACACAAACTGTTCACGTTGCTGCCCTTGTGGACGACTCACCAAATGTGTCGAGTATATCCGTGATCAACACAAACTGTTCACGTTGCTGCCCTTGTGGACGACTCACCAAATGTGTCGAGTATGTCAGTGATCAACACAAACTGTTCACGTTGCTGCCCTTGTGGACGACTCACCAAATGTGTCGAGTATATCCGTGATCAACACAAACTTGCTTGGGTAGAATTGGATGACAGAAACATCAGCCAGCAACTTGGCACACTAAAAACAGTTCAGGATATAAGAATTAATAATAATTAAAAGTAAAGTTGTCTGCACACAACAGGCTGATAGCATAATAATTGTAATATTTTGTCAAAAAGGTGTTACCTTTAGCTAGGAGCTTCCAGATTAAAACAAACAATCAAATAACATTTTAATGACCCTCTTGATAACATTAACTAGTCATACAACTTTAGCATTCAAACTTTACATTTTTAATGGGATTAACTAGTAATATTTTCTTCATGTGTAATTCAGTGAGCAGGTACAATCAGGTCATAATTAACCCTGTGTTTCCCACCTGTATGGCAATCTTGAGGGCCTTAACCCTTTGATCCTGGTCCCACGCCAGTATCAGCTGACTGTTCAGCTCATCTATTCGGTTCACATATTCCTGCTGATTCAGATTCAACATCTCCTGCACAGAACCCTGAATAAAAACACAATGTCATTACACTATTGCATGCAGCTGCAATGATGGGAGAATTGTTATGATTTGTTTACATAAGTAAGCTACCTACAATGGTAATGTCAATGGCCACATCATTCATGCTAAAAATATGGCTTGTTGGGGAGAGTATGAACTTTCACAATATATGTTTACACCTACTCAGTGACTGACAACTGCAGCAACTGTAAGGGAAAGGGTTAATTGCTGACATGTCTGCGCTATACACTAGACTTTCAAGCAGTATTACAATAACATTAAACAAGTATTAGTTCAATCACAATCACAATACTTTATTGTCCCTTGTGAGGGAAATTCATTTGGAGTGTAGAGCAGCATATTAAGACAAATAAAACAAATGTACATGCAATATACACAATGTAAAAATAAAAAGAGTAAAAGTAATAAAAGTTATATCGGTTAAATAAATAAATAAATAAATTAAATATATTAAATAAGTTAAATAAATTACAAGTTTAAAAAAAGTTAAGTTAAAGTTAAATCATCTCACAAATCATCTCAGGCTCACTCAGTGTCAGACTGGCAGAGATGGAGGGGAACGAAGGTCAGTTACTCATTCATTAGTCTTATTGACGAGGGGACAAAAGAGTTTCGAGTGCGGTTCAATTTGCAGTGAGGGAGTTGAAAGCGGCGGCCAGAAGGAAGTAGTTTATAGCATGGAAACAGGTGATGTTCGGGGTCTGAGGTGACGTTCCTTCCCTTTCTCTCTGCCCGTTGCCTGTATAGATCTTCTAGACTGGTCTACTTTTTTCCCACCACCTTGCCACTAACCCTGACTGTTCGTGCCAGAGTGTTACGATGCACGGTACTCAGGCCGCCGTACCACACAAGAAACCCAAATGTAATAGAGCTTTCTATGTAGCATCTGTAGAAGGTTTGTAGAACATGTGTGCTGACACTGAGTGACCTGAGCTTGTGTAAGAAATACAGCTTTTGCTGGCACTTTCTGTTAATTATCGCTGTATATTTCACCAAATGTGAGCTTTGCATCAATGATAGTGCCGAGATACTTGTATTCGTCTACTCTCCTTACACACTCTCAGTTAATTAATAGTCTCTTAGGAGAAGTAGGATTTTTCCTAAAATCTATTACAAGTTCTTCAGTTTTACGGATGTTCAGGTCTAGGAAATGATTGTCACACCACACAGTGAAATCAGCTACAGCGCTCGCACACACTTGATCAGAGCCGGATAGGTCGACGATAGCTGTCATCACTGTATTTGATGAAATTGACGCTCTCCTGGCTGCTACGACAGTCGTCTGTAGTTGAATGGACTGTTTCAAATGTTTATATTTTATAAAGGTATAAAGTGTATAAATACTTTAGGAATGTGATACATACTTCCTCAAAGTCATCGAGCTGATCCAGTCTGTTTCTCACTTTATCAGACACAGTGTTCACGTGGGCCTTCACCTTCACTGCAGTATACAAGACAAGCTAATGAGGAATTACGTTATTTCTTTTACAACATATGCACCATTATATATCAACAATAACATGTGACAACTGATAATCACAAAACATTTGTGACAACATCACACAATCTCAATGGCACATAATTTATTATGTTAAATACATAATGATGAGATATACGATGTTACAAATATTGGTAAACAAACTAAATGCTGCATAAAATTGCACTGCAAATTATTCTATGCAATTTATAAACAATAGTTAACTTCAGGTAAATATAAAATTCAAGGAAACTGGTAATTAAAATAATGATAATAATTATTATTATTATAATTCTAATCAGTCTAGTAATAATAATTATAATAAATATTCCAATCATAAATCAAATATTAATTCTAATAATAATACAAATAATAATTACACAATTCTGCAACATTTGTCATTACCTTTTTCTTTGTCTGAGGCAGAGAGGAAGCTTGTGGTAATGGTCAACTTCTCGGATGTTGTGTACTTGCTGAGAATTCCAGCCCGTTTACTTGACCACGTTTCTAATGATTCGTCAGCATCACTGGTTGAGAATGACATTGATGACATTGAACCCGACCTTGCCTTCTTCTGTTGAACCAGCAATAAAACATCGACAATTAAGAATAAAGTATCAAGACAGAGACGCAGGCAATGTGCGATGAATAAAATTGCACAAGTTTCTAAACCACTGAAGGTAAAATTGAACCCACGTCCTCTCGAAGATGACAACATTAACCATTGAGTTAGCTAAACCACAGGGGTCTCCTTCTATTTCTCAAATTTAAATCAATATCCGTGTAAGTTACACATTATTAGTATCCATAGTTACGCACACTTTGTGACAAAGACATTTCTGCAGCCATCAGGGAGAGAGGGTCAGCCTCCACAGCCATCTGTGAGAGGGGGTCAGTGCCCTCCAGGGCGGAACTCAGTGGGTCGTAAACTTTACTCCTCTCCTGACTTCTCCGGCCGTCTTTCCCTGACCCCTTCACCCAGCTTTCTGACATCTACGGATCATGAAACCAGACACTTTATTACAATGCAAGTTACACATATACACTGCTCATAACACACGTACTACTATTTTACAACATTATATTTAATATTTTTAATAAGGTTTTTTAGCTACTTAACTGTATATTACCGTCTATTAAATATTTTACACTGATCATTTAAAAAAATTATATTCTCACTGAGCACAATATGTTGTGGAGGACCACAAACATCCATCGACTTACTGTTATATCAAATTTAATTATTTTTTAGTAACGGTTAACTATTAATTATTACTGAACATTAGCAACAAATCACTCCTTTACAACGGCCCCATCTGGTGAAATGATCACAAATCAATTGTCTCAAGTATGAGAAAAGACCTCCAGATGAGTTTATATCAAAAACATTTTTACAACTAAATAACACTAAATTACTGTCATTGTATTTCTGAAATACATTGGTAATTGGCAGATCAGTTCCAAAAAAAGGTCCAAGGAAGCAAATGAAGACTGAAAGAGGTTAGTGAACTTTGACACCTCAGACGAGATGCAGTTACAATATTCAAGAGTTAGTATTTATTAATATATAGATATTTTACCACAACAAACTTGTTGTCATGTTAGAATTAAGAAAACATTACATAACAGACTAAAGTTATAAAGGTACATAGTAAGTAGTCATAACAGAGTCGCACAACGTGGGTCAATTAACTCACAGTAACAGCAATGCCTTTCAGAGGGTGATGACTTGTCTCCTCCAATTCAATCCTCGTCTTTCTTTTCTCAACATCATAATTCCTCACAGCAGCTCTCCTGGGCACAAAACATAAACTGAACCATATTATAAGGTATATTATCTAATAGTATCTATAACTCTAAATGTTGTACCATTAAGTACAAAATTAGGAATCTGTGTAACCAGAGCTTTATTGCAAATTATATTTCAGAGACTGGGTAACTTTAGTTTGAGGGTGCAGACATCTTGCAGGAGTTCCATTTCTTTGAAGTGGATGGTCGGTAATATGGGTCCCGGATGGTTCGGCCCCCGACGTGTTCGGCGCACGCAGACGGATGGTTCGGCCCGGATGTTTCGGCCCACGCCGACCCGGCGCCGACGGATGATTCGGCCCACTTCACCGAAAATTTGACGTGCAGTGTCGGATGTTTCGGCCCATTGATAATTATCAAAGCATCGGCCGCCTCAGTCCTGCCTCAGCACAATGCGTTTAATTCGGCCCGTTGCCTTTGAAGATTGTTTTTGATGTTTCACAATAAATTAAACTCGCACTCTTACCTGGATTGCTTGTATGTGTGATATTTGTTTGTTTGTTGCAAAGTATCCTAGCAGTAAACTAAACAAACACGGTAACGGAGCACACGATGTGAGCACATGCAATGTGCTCACTCCCTTTATGTAGTTGATGTCGATTGAACAGATAAAATGCGTGACCATGCTTTTCAAAGACGCATTGATGGAGGTGTTATTCTACATTTCACAGCTCTATTGTAACGATTTTTCAAGGGCTGTATGATGATGACGAATGTGTCTCCTTTCCAGAATAAATATAATTATTATTGCAAGCAAAACATTGAACAATTACGCCTAAATATATAATATTTACCGAAAATACGCAAGTCAAAATAGTTGCATGCATGCAATATAAGAATTATGTAAACATTTATTAAATCAAATACTTCGATTTCTGCAGCAACTAAGGTCGCAAAAGTCGGATTTTTAAACAGAAGCAGGATGATGGTTCGGCCCATAGAGCCCGCCGACACCGGTTACAGAAACGGTTGGTTCGGCCCACTTCACCGCCGACACCGCTTACAGAAACGGTTGAT
Organism: Paraescarpia echinospica; assembly: GCA_020002185.1. NCBI lineage: Eukaryota > Metazoa > Annelida > Polychaeta > Sabellida > Siboglinidae > Paraescarpia > Paraescarpia echinospica. The sequence continues at coordinate 76,428,514 of CM034535.1, read as the reverse complement.
TCGGCCCACGCGAAACGGTTAACCAGTTGCGCAAACGGATTGTTCGGCCCCATGGGCCGAACCCGTCGGGGGCCGAAACATCCGACTCCCGGTAATATATACTGTACGAAATTGCCAATTTTTTTATTTACCGGTGAGAGAGAGTCACATTGTTAGTGTCGCTCGGGGATATATGTTATGTTACGCTGGAGGATTGATGTTAACTGTGTAATTTAGTGTTTGGCGATCTTAATTTACAAAGACGTGGAACTGACACTAACACAGTGACAGCGAAACTAATCATAATGACTGAAAATGGGGCGTGACGAGTAAAAAATCAGCATTCTGTCCTTAGTTCTTAAGATTCTCTTCGTAAAGATCCCGAAATATGCAGAAATAAGTGCTATTTCATTGTGAAAATATTGCTGCAATGATGTGTAATTGTCTTATTATTCTTAACCCAGCAAATTAAACATTATTTAATTGTCAAACAGTTGTACCATGCAAAGGCCGCCATGTTGGTTTGTATGGTGTCACATGATTTTTTTCGTGAATACAATCGTTATATATTACATTATATATTGCGTAATTTTATAGTAAATGCAGTGTTATGCATTAACATCCAACTTTCCAACATGCCTAATGTCGTATTTAATCAAAGAAAAAAATAAACAAAACCTCGTTTCGATTTTCGCATAAACATGGAAGAGTTGGACGTGAATTTCTTACCAATAGTTTACGAAATTCTTAAGAGGTATTTCATTCTTCAAACGATAAATTGACGAAAAGTTAATTTCACGGTATTAGCAGGCTCTCTATGAAGAATAAAGGTGTATCATAATTCGTTGTGTGAACGTTTCAGTCACACAATTGGACGATAATTGGGTATCTGAGCAGTCACCGATTCTTCCTAGTTGTTTCCAGCACTCGGCAACGTTCTATTAACTGACTAGTCTATATATATTGTGGTTACAATGTTATGATCTTATGAGGTCTCATTCAACTAGCCAGCCTTTTTCAGAACATTATCGCCAAGCCGACCTTTCTATGCTGACACTGAGGATGGTCACTGCTTGTCGTCCTCAGTGGTTCTTTTACGTCCCAAATTGAGACGGGACCGACATTAACGTGATCTCCGATTCACGAGGGATACACAGTCCCCAATGTTGACAGCCAGGTTTTTACACCAAATATACCATACCTGCCCGGTCCGGGTATTGAATTTAGTGGTGTCCTGCCTAGCCATAGCCATAGACCCTCACTGTAGTCTACAGGCATGAAATTCTTCCATTTCTGTGATTCGTCCAAATCCGATTTTTTTTATTTATTATGGGGGGTTGTGACTTGGCAAACATCGACAATAAAAATGTCGTGATCGTTGTCCTTTTTTAAAAGCAAGCCGCATTCTGAATGGCCAGCTTACAATCCGTGCATGAGTTTTGGCGGCAAATCAGTTGCGGCCGTGTGTTGTTTTCGAAGTTCACAGTCGCGTTCGGTCGAATGAAGCATGAACTACTAATTCTGATTTCCAGTCCAGACCTCCCTTTCTTCCCCAGTTTGCCATGCTGTGTGCAAATGTTCCTCGAAAGTGACTTGCCTCCTCTCACATGCCTGAGTCTAGGCTAGGACTAGCCATGGCATAGGCCAGAGACAAACTAAAAGCCGGGCAAGTAGAAAAAACGGATGTAATGTAAAATATACCAACAATGAATGATCTTCAAAACGTTGAAGTTGGTTAATCGGAAGAAGAGTCCCTCCCTTTTCTTGTCTGCCTTCCTAATTCGCTTAGTGAGCAATGGTTCAGAAGATGGGGAAGAGTTACTGTTTACATACTAACATTAAACATTGTTATAAAACATGAAAGAAATTTATAATGGTAATTACTCGCTCGCCAAGTTCTGTACTTGTTCCCCCCAAAAAAAAAACCAAGGGGAAAAGATCTGATCTATTTGTTTTTCGACACTCGCATAAAATTCGGACCTCCCTCGATTTTGCCGTTAAACCATATTTTGCCTAAATTTTATACATCAGTTATAAAACTAATGCATCTTAGTGTACTTTTGAGGCCTAACAAGTGCCTGGTTTGCATCAGTACTGTCCTAAAAAAAGTCACACATGTCAAATGCTCGATGCAGTAAGGTACAGCTGCAGCGGCGCAGGCTGCCACAAACTGGGGTTCTATCTGGACCTCAAAAATGCACTAAGTGCAATGTCTTGGTAACATAGATGTGCCCTGAGATTATGATGAATAATGGAACTAATACACTAATGTCTCTAATTTTATAAAATATACAGTTATTTATGGCAAAATCGAGGTGGGTTCGGTTTCTACACAAGTGCCTGTTTCTCAATAAACACATCAAACATGCGTTACAACTTACAGGTTAGTTTCACCTTTAAATTCTTACCTTAAGAAAGGTCTGTCTAGAAGCATTGCTTTTTGTGTCGACATGATACCCTCAACAAACATTATTAAGAACATTTACGTAAATTTTTTTTTTAATTATCAACAGACAGCCTCGAATTAATAATATGTTTTTACTAAACCTGAAAACAGCTTTTGAAACGAACCCTAAAATTAACTGGACTGTTTGCAGTTGCAGTGTGGAGAAGGACCCCTACGAGCTGCCGCAGAAAGTGGCCGAGCTGAAGGCGAAGCTACAACTCGCGAAGGAGCAGATAGCGAAGCTGCCAGGCATTGATTACAGTAAGGAGGAGCAGGAACGGCAGCTGGAGATGCTCCGGCAACAACTGGTCATCAAGACGGAGCTACTCAAGAAGTACAAGTTGTGTAATCTCGACTCTATAGCAAAATAACAAGACTGGGGAAATTCTCATCAATTGTTGTGTTTTCTAACCCATCAGTGTCCACAAATACAAGTTGTGTTATCTCAACTCTGAGAAAAATAACAGACGTTCTTGTGGGGAAATTTGCACTGTTTACAAACTTCTTGATGGTTGACCAGACCTTTGAGACTATGACGTCGTGTCACCCTGTGTTTACCCGAGACCCATCTGAGTTCATGAGTCACCTGCATAAGGAGGTGTGTGTGACAGCGGACGACGGCACAACCCACAAGGGGTGGGTGTACACCATCGACCCCGTCTCCCAAAGCGTTGTCCTCGTTCAGTTTACATCCTCCGAGGAGGATGACACTGCAACCCCTTCTCGACTAGAGGTCATCATGGGTCATGCCGTCGTCAACATAACCACGATCAACGACCAGACAGACGTTCACAAGAAAGAACTCGATCGGTTGTTTCGACCAAAACTTATGGATGAGTTATCGGCGGAAGAACTCGAACAGCGAAAGGAGAAGGTGAGGTCGTGGCTCGCAATGAATCGGATGCCAGTGACAGTTTCTGGGGAAGTTCTCAATATATCTGATGCGGTTTTTATCGAGCCACCGTACGAAGCAGAGAATTGCCGAAGTACCAACGAGATTATACTCGGCCGCATACAGGGACTTATTAAAAACATACCGAAAACAGATGACAACAGTGAATGCTAACTTGTATTGGGAACAGTGTTTTCTTAATAAATATGTGATTATTCGTATCAATGACTTTTTAGTCTATCACAATCTTTCGTATACCATTATGCATCAGTCCAAAGAGCATTTACCTGATGTCTTGACTGAGATTATGTCTGCAAACCAGAGAGAAATTTTGCAAACCAATTTCATTTCTGGAAAATTAAATGCTTGTATTTCACGAGTTCCTATGTATATAAAATTATGTTTAATTTGACATAAATAATATTTAAATCAATTATTGAATTGAAATGATCTTGCATGACTTTCCATGTGTACATAATTTGACATTTAACTAACAATGCATCCTACAACTATACTGGTAATTAGTTCTTTGCGCGAATTCAAGAGCTTATTGCAGCAGCATCTTCACGAGCATGGGACTACCAAATACATCAGTACCTCTAGCACAGCTTTCCACTAAATGTGGGCCAAATTTAGCCCACTAAAACTTTTCCCAGCTGGCCTGTCAGACCCGCTCTATCAGTTGTAATTGTCAAGAACAAAAGAAATTGGTAATGTTCTATCATACAACAGTACCTGTGTTGTTTGTTGATATGGTTTGTGGTAACAAACACATGGTGCAAGTACCTACAGGACCGCAGAAAGACAACTTTAAAATTTTTGCTAAAACCTAAAAAAAAAATTGCGGAACCCTGCTCTAGCATATCAATCAAAATGTGTAATTTTCAGTGTGGCCGCATATGGACTACCTTAATATGGCCACTTTCATGGACAGTAGAACTGTATTGGTCGTGTTATTATATAGTGTTATGGAGCAGGGTGGTGCAGTGGATAGAGCATCAGGCTTTCGATCAAGATAACCTGGGTTCAAATCCAAGAACTTACCTTTACTTTTCTTTTTAAGATAATTCTAACAGAAAAATGCATGGCGCTTCTAATTTTGCATGCCATAGTGCAAAATCAACTAACATCAAAGATACAAGCTAGACTGGAAACATCACTTCTGGTGACATGACACATTCAAATCGTTTAAAAAAACGTAGTCTGTTCCTAGGTTTTCATGTATTAATGTTCTTAATAATATATGACGAAGGTATACTGCCTGCCAAATTGTGTTTACAGTTTAGTAAGCCCATAACAACGGTCGCAATTTGAAGGCACGACCACGAGTGCACGTTCATGTAGTAAACAACACATCCAGTTTCAAAACAAGCTTTATTAGCAATACGGCCGAGTCGGGCTGAGTTAATTGCTATACCCTCTTATGTTCAACGATGCTCACTTTCCCATGGGCAACACAGCAGACTTCCAATTATAAATTACTAATTCCGGGTAGACGAACATACTACGTTCCTTTTAAAATGGCGGGATCGAAGCGAACAGAATTATAACTCGCATAGGGGCCGAGTTGTTGTTCGTAGGATAGGCTCACACCAGTAGCATTCCCAGTAAGCATCTCCCTGCTGAAGCAACAGAACTGCCCGGTCGTCTCAAGGGAGGTGCAATTGGAGGATAGGGGCTTCTCAAGGTATATGGGCAGATCCAGGGGGTCTTTTTGAACAAAAAAATTGTTCCTTTACAGGTAAAAAATATAAGTGGCAGAAAATCAGATTTCATCACCAAAGTGAACATTTTCAGGTGTTTAAAAAAATACAGGATGGAAAACACCCCGCACATACAGTGATCCCCTTTTGGTCACTAAATGGTGCGCTTATAACGTATATAAAAATATACATTACTTGGCTGACACACTCACACACACACACACACACACACACACACACACACACACACACACACACACACGTCTCTCTTCCGATCTGACTGTGCGAACTGCTCGTCGGTTGCTCTACACTGCTCGATGATTGGGTAACAGCGGGTGAACTTGACGACACTAGGGTTGTCGCTAGCATGTGTGACACAGTCCCTGGCCATCGTGTTGATCTGGTTTCGATTTCGTCGTAGCACCGACCCACTTTCCGTCTCCAACCAATAAGACTGTGGGGGTCATGTTCTGGTTAGACTTCCTGACCGAAGAAAAATGCAGTGTATTTTTGATAAATGATTTTTTTACAAAATTCACATGCTGTGACATAAGTGCATTTGAGTAGGGAGATTTTCATGTGTGATTATAGAAGGTGTTGACTATTAAATGGTGGATTTCTAGATGATTTGAATAAGCGGAAGGATATTACGCAGCAATTTGCCTGTGTGACCTGTTTGCGGAGTAATTCTTGCCCCCATTTGTAAATATTGACGGGTGTCATACATACAGGCATTTTACGAGAGCTGGAAGTAAGCAATTTTTGTTAAAATATATCGGCATGTCAATGAGATGATGGTAACAGCAGGTGAGAAGTTTATGACATTTTATAGGTCACGTTTTCTTATAATCAGACAAAACGTTAACATGGTCGCCTATGGGAAAACCAACAGTGGGCTGACCCCTGTGGCGTCCGATCGTGTCATCTGTCTGTAGCCGGCTGCCATTTATTATTGTGCTTCATCCTCACGAATCGCCTGGGTGTAGTTCCCGTCGGAACCTCGCGGTCACGGCGTCATGATAATCCCTCAGCTAACATCTTTTTCAGGTGTTGGCACTCTGCACAGCTTTCTACTGCGTCACGTTACAAAAAAATGTGGTACTGAGACTAGTTTGGTGGACCCGCAGTCCATGTCAAATAATTACTTCTTTTCGTTTGGCTCTTACGATATTACTCATGGATTAATATATTTTTGTGGGATATATATGTCACCCAATATGACAGCTTTATTGTGAAAATATAAGTATACATTTTATATATATGTATATATTCGCTATGATAACTGTCAACTTACTTCGACTCAATCTTCGGCCCTATTAAGATGCAAATCGATAGGTTTATTGCGTCATCACACTATCATCACACTGTCATCACACTATCATCACACTGTCATCACATTCTTTGTCATCGCCACTGTCTGCAACATTATTTATATAAACGTTGACTACCTTCGTCCAGCGGTTGTTATACAGTTTTCCTGCCTATGTCAATTGCAAAGGATGGTGCATGCTAACTGGTAGTTCGATACATGCATCGCACCCTGGAACAGGGACTCCCTCTTACACAACCACACCGGATCATTTTCAGAACGTCAGCGGGAGCCGCAGCGATCGACTCCCGCTACAGTGACCGGGGAGAATGACTTGGACATTTCATCCATCGACCAACTGAAGTCTGTTGGATTTAGATTAGGTGCCCTTTTCTCCAAGGCATTTTTTCATTATGAATGTTTGTAAGTGAGCACGTTTACTTCAAATGCCTCCGATGTTGGAGCGAGTGACTTAAACTTTGGCGCTGCAGTTGTATTTCGCTTTGCCGTCTTTGCCAATCACTTTCTTATATGGCGGTTGCATGGCATGCTTTCGTCATGTTTGCATCCGTTGTAGCGAAACATTTCGTCGTTGAAATATCTGGTCGGCGCAGAAGTCGTATGCGCACGAGCGGAAATAGATAACCGAATATTTCATTACTTAAGCGAAACATTTGGTCGCTGAAATATTTGGTAGATTTTGACCTATGACCTTTACGTATTTTGTAGTGTTAAAAAGCACGAGAGGAAACAAATAGACCAAATATTTCATTAGGCTACATACACGAAACGTTTGGTCTGAAATATTTGACTGTTACGTTGCCAGTTGTCGCTGTGAATGCAAGCTTGCCTTTGATAATATCATATCATACATGAACTGTGTTATTAATGCATGAATAATTAATCGGGGCCAGTGTCACTGCAATTACTGAATTAGCCTACATTTAAGAATATGGGAACGACTGTTTTTTGCTGTTATATAGTTCGTGTTCATTATAAGTTGATAACTGTAATTATGCACATGATTGTGCACAATTATGTTCAATTAAAAGTTGTAGGCTGCATGCATCAAATAATTTTGATAATAAAAACAAATAATGAATTTACTAAGGATATTATTAGGATATATATTATAATTATTATACCGGACAAAATCTATAGATTCACCGTCTGATGGTGTTTGTTTTGTACTGACAATTGAATTGGGAGAGAATATGTGTGTATGTATTAGTCATGAATGAATGTGTACAATTTATAAAAATGGCTTTCATAAATCTAATCTACTTGTAATCATAATAATTTTATTATTATGCCCAATGATACATGTTTAGCTTTGATCATATTTAGCCTAGATTGTGAGTGCATTAATTGAGTAGATGTAAACGTCAAATCAATTGTCACACAGTTTATTCATGCACACCATCTTAATTATAATAGTATAACTGGTTTGCTAAACAAATATGACTCAGTGTCCTTATAGTGTTATAATTCAATGTCCCTGGAGTTCTCTAAAGCAATGTTCGTGGAGTTCTAGTACTCAACAAGAATAATGATTAACTAAAAGCATATCTATACCAAACGTTCAGTTCTAACTATAGTTATTCAACATGCCACTACCAACGTTCACAATTTCTTTTCCAATCACTTTCCTACGAGTGATCGTGAATGTCACTTCATAAGTTAAGTTTCTCACGTGCTCTATATTTTCTCCGTGATCTACGAAGATATGCACTGGTTGTACAGTTCTGTTCACATGTGTGGGGAGATTCCATCTCTGGCTGAGTTACGTCACGTGGTACGTCATGTGGTATGTCAGGCGGTGCGTCACGTGGTGCGACAAGCGGTACGTCAGGCTGTTCTGCATGAACAGGTTCCTCCGGAGGCAGTTTGGGAGACAATTCAAGAGACAGTTCAGAAGATGGTGTCTTCTCCGGCACCGAGCTATCACCAATCACACAACGACTCCTCACATGGTCAATGTGTATACGCACTACTCTCCCATTCTCGAGGCGAACGTGGACTGAACGACACGGGGCCAGTCCGTTCCACGATAACGTCACTGAGCCATTTTGTTTTGTCACTGAAGTTTATAACTTGTTTTACAACAACACCGGGCGCAACATGCTGGAGATCGGAAGCGAGGCTCGTGTAATGGACTTCCAGCGAGGCCGGACCCCAATGTCTTGTGGGCCAACACCACGTTGAAGATTCCTTGACGGTGTCACACCTGCCTAACCTACAATTGCATTGGCTTGTTCTTCGTTCAGGCCGAGGGCTTCAAGGTTTCGCCCAAACAGAAACGGCTCTATAACAAGCCTCTTGTACGATGCACTGCAATGGAATGAATAACATATCTAAAGAGAAATCATGTACAGCCTGATACAGAAGATATATACAATTAACACATAAAATAACTGCACTATTTCCCATTTGCATTATTTAAATCGAATAAGTAGTATCCAAGGAATCAGTGTTAGAATAACACATCCCTTACACATGTGTTGCTTAATGAATTTGTTACTTGAAGTTAGTGATGTGTCAATGAAATGCAGATGTTTGCATCCGCTCGTGCACCTTCGTTATTCTGTCTATGACATTCAAATAGTACATAGTTCGGCGCAAAATATATCGCTGTTTGTGTTGTGGTCTCGCATGTCTGCTTTGCCTGCATAAGCAGTGTTGCCGCAACCTAAAACATGTGAAATGTGTCTGCAATAAATAAATAAATAAATACCCTTGTCTATGAGCAATGCATCAAAACCGAAAGGTTATTTAAAAAGAAAGGAAGGTATAGAACAAATAGAGCACAATGAATATGTGTTAACGAAACATTTCGTCGTTGAAATATCTGGTCATATGCGCTCGAGCGGAAATAGATAACCGAATGTTTCAGTACTTAGACGAAACATTCAATCGTGATTTAAATCAGCTTGATTTAAATCGCCAACCCTACACATGAGTATGCCATGTCATGGGCAACATGGCAAATAGTAATTACTACAAGCTATAGTATACTATTACCATATTCCGGCTCAATAGTTGTGTGTACAGTACAGTAACTTATAGCATTTTAGTTTTTGGACCGACTATTCACACTGTCACGGTCAATGTTAAATTGGCGGACTAGTTAACCATTATTGGTCACCAAAAAAGCATGAGGCATAACTGTTCCATATGCCAGAGGGAAAGTGTAGGGTTAGGTTTAGCCTTTCTAAAGGTTATTTGGAAATAATTAAAGTAGCACTATGTTTGTATATACACTTGCATTCTATATATAGCTATCTGTTCGTGCTGATCGTCAGGTGTAAATAGCCTAGACTGCCTATGGGTATGCCTATAGAATAACCATGTCCATGCCTATGCACATGCCATGGCCAATGGCTATGCCTTGGGCTTGGCTATGGCAGCTATGACTATGTCTATGTAGGGCGCAGTGGCTCAGGAGTAGAGTCCTGGGCTGCCGTGTCGATCAGTTCACTCAGATGTATGAATGAGTACCTGGCTATAGACACTGGTGGATATTTGTGTACGATTAGTCTTCGCACATCAATTGCAACGTGGCTGGATGCTTCCCACAGAAGTTGAGATGGTGTTCAATTGAACAGGTCTGCCAGGGAAGTAAAGTGTAAAGCGCCTTGAGCAGTCCTGAGGACTGGTCCGGACACTGCACTATATAAGAACTTACCTTTACTTTGATGTCGTCTATGCTAAACTTTATAGGCTTAGACCTTAATTGCATAATTATGGCTATGTCCCTATGCCCACGACATAGCCATAGGGACATAGCCATGGCATAGGCATAGCCATGGCATAGGCCATAGCTGTAGCCATGACATAGCCATGGGTTATAGGCATTGTGGGCATAACAGGCAGTCTTAATATCAGATTAAAACTAGTCTCAAACTCAGCCTAATCCTAAGGCTAAACCTAAACAAAGTGGAAGAAGTGTTGCAGCTGGGGGGGGGGACCACGTCCAACCATAGCTCTAACCCTGCAGGTGGACATGTAAAAAATACATTAGTCCAATGCAAATGGTATTTCCAATATAATTCGGAACTTACAGTCACCTGGGCACGCTGCAACATCCAACGACCGAATATTTCAGTAAGCTTGCCGGGAAATTTGCACGTGACTCAATATGACCCATATAGGGCACCGCGCATGCGCACAATTGAAAATCTACCATATATTTCAAGACGAAATGTTTCAGTACACCGTAACACCTTGATACAAACTGGTCGGCTTTTTGTTACATTTGAATATCTCCAGCTCGAATAGGAAATGGGTCCGTGATGACCAACTTGTGCTTCTCTGGGGCTTTGTGGTATATCGTTTTCTGTTATACTGTAACTCGTCATAGATAACGGCGATCAGCTTGTTTTCAGAAACTGTTAGTACAACATTCTTGGGTGGCAGCAGAGTAGCAAGCCGTAGCTCGTGGCGTCTACTAGCTTGCTTTCCGAGGCGAGAGGATCTTGCAGAACATTTGGTACTGTAGTCGTTGTAGCGATCAAATATAATGTTCACGTCACTTGTGTCTAACTGTAACTCTAACTAACACACTTAAGCAAACTGTCGACATATCCTTGTATAGTGCCATGGGCTGGCCAGTGAATAACCCATAACACGGCTCATCCATCGACGATTGTTGTTGCAGCAGTTGGAAGTGTTCTAGCTGAGTGTTCTAGCTGAGTGTTCCACATGTAGTTTCCGTTTCAAACTTGAGTAGATTAGATTCTCCCAGAGACTATGTTGACAATGTCCTGAGAGTGATCACTATACATTGATCAAAAAGTGATCAAATAGTGGTCTCCAACATTTGTCTAACGAGCACCATATCCGTTGCGCCAGATTGAATGCGGCCCGACATCTCTTCTTTGTGGGTCGTCACTTTCAAGGCGGCTGGATATATGTGAAGAATCAGAGCCTTTTCACTGTTGACGGCATACGCGTTACACCAACAATGCCTCCTGGTCAAAGTCCACATCGCATAAATGTCATCGTTCCAAATGCCTAGGTTGTGACGCATTACATACTGTGCTTTAATGAAGTTCTCTAGCAGGCTTTCAGAAACATACTCCATGGTTCTTAAATAATACAGTCCATATCTAACGTAGTTCACATGTCCGGCCACGAACAAGTACGGCATTCTTTATGGCCCAGAGATGAAGAGGCATGTCTGCTTCGCGCTCCGCACTTATGAACAGCTTTATAATGAGCACATGCTTTGAAAAGGTTCTGTGTCCACAACTTTGATGTTCTGTTGCTTGCAGTTCTCTTTTCCAAAAGAAACATGATATCGTCATGGCCCTCTGCTTTATTGATCAGTGGACGTAGCAATTCTTCCACAACAAAGCTCTTATACTCTGAAGGAAGTTCTTTCCAGAGAGCATCCGTGAAACTTCACCAAACGCAACCTTCATTACCACTTCGTGTCCACTGTTACCTCCCCCGTCTTCCGATGTCATCAGTCCAGCCGAGACAGCAGCTCAAGTTATGGCGGCGCGGCAGCGACAGAATTTATACTACACCATTTTGGTTCGGCCGCGAGTGGAGGTTTTTGTTTTATAAAACAGGAACACTTAATTACAGTCCCTGTCCCAACGCGCGAACACTATTAGCAGAAATCCTTAGATTTCGCCAATTCGTCGAGGAAAACCTCTTACGTAGCCCCGGGGATAATAAATAGCTGGGTTATTGTAACAACATTTTTGAAAGATCCTAGCTTCATGGACACTCTTTTATAAAATATCTTTACGGTTGGGGTGTTGGACAACACAAAGAACAAATATTTTGTGACTCGTGCCATTGAAAATGGATAAGGTGTGAAGACAATACTGGCCACTGAGAAACAGGTGACTCGACTTGTAGACGACAAAATGTCTTGCGTGACGCAATAGATGCACAGGGCCTGTGCAGCCGACGTATTTGTCTGTTAAGAAATTAATTATTCCACTCTTTCAATCATAAAACATGGCATGTAGCTATTAAAATTATAAAATAAAATAAATAAAAACACTAAAATATACATCAATAGTAAATAGATAAGGATAATAATAATAACAACAACAGCTAATACTAATTAAAAACGACGACAAGTTAAGAGAGAATAATAATAAATAATAATTAAAGGTAGGTAATAAAATGTACAAATTTCGTCACTGCCCACACATAATCATTAAAAGAGAAAAAGCACGTTTAAAAAGAAGTGTCTTCAGATGATTTTGAACACGTTGAGGCAGACTGTTGCACGAATGACAAGGGGCAGATTAAATTATTCCAGAGGCGTGGCTCTGCGCGTGAAAAAGCTTTGTCGCCTTGAATACCAAGCTTGCAGCGCGGGACCTCCAGCAGGTGAGCGTCGGCGGAGCGTAACGTGCGAGTAGGCTGGTGTCGAGTTAGCAGGTCCGCCAGGTATGATGCAGTCAAGCCGTGCAAACTGCGAAACGTCAACAGGAGTAGTTTGTACTCGATGCGCTGTTTAATCGGCAACCAGTGAAGCGCAATCAAAACAGGAGTGATGTGGTCGTGCTTCTTAGTTCTGGTTATGAGACAGGCTGCAGAATTTTGCACTCTCTGGAGTCTGGTGAGGAAATGACCAGACATCCCGTACAGCAGGCCATTTCCATTGTCAAGACGAGACGTCACGTAGGTACGTACCATGCATCATCTCTGTTGTTTTCCTATCTAGAAGATTCTTCCAATACTGTGTAGAGATTCGATGGAAATATGCTACACGACACATGTACTGTACTTGGCTGTTCATGTTTAGGGCATCATCGAAGAAAACACAAATGTTCCTGGCCATAGTGGAAGTAGTAGTGTTTAGGAAAGATAGAATAGGAAGAAAGGGAGGTGGAGTTATTTTATATATTAAAGAATCTATCCAGGCTTATGAAATAAAATTAGAAAGAGAAGCAGATTGCGAAGAAGCTGTTTGGTGTAACATAGTTACAGGAAACTCAACGTTAACAGTTGGGTTAGTTTATCGAAGTCCAAACATAAGCATAGAAGAGAATGAAAAAATACAAAACGCTATAAGGGAAGTAAGCAAACGGAACTGTATTATTATGGGGGACTTTAACCATGGGCATATACAATGGAAATCTCTACAGAGTATGGGGAGTGAGGACCACAAGTTTTTAGTTTTAGTACAAGATAGTTTCCTTTCTCAACATGTGCTAGAACCAACCAGGGGAGAGAATGTGTTAGACTTAGTTTTGTCCTCACAGAAAGAATTAGTTGACAATGTCAAGATATGTGAGCCACTGGGGAGTAGTGATCACAACCAGATACATTTTACCATCAAAGTAAAATCAGAAAGGAATAGTAAAAAGCAGTATAGGAAAAATGTCCACAAAGGAAGGTATAAGGACATGAGGAAATATTTAGCAAAGATAGACTGGAATAACACACTGAAGAATAAGACAGCAACCGAATGCTGGAATATCTTAAATAGTGAAATTAAGTGCATAGTCGATAAATTTGTACCTTTCAAAAAACAAGGGAAACGGTCTAAAAAGAAACACTTATCGAAAGAAGCCATTAGAAAAATTAAGTATAAACAAATGATGTGGAAGTCATATAGATGTACTGGAAATAATGAAGACTACAACATTTATAAAGAAGCACTTAATCAAGCTACAGCTGAAATTAGAAATTCAAAGAGAAGCTATGAAAAACAATTAGCTAGTAATATAAAACATGACAGTAAGAGTTTTTATGCGTATATTCGAAGCAAACAGAAAGTTCAGGATAAGGTCGGTCCTCTAGAAGATAGTGCTGGAAATACAATATCAGAGGGATTCTTAATGGCAGAAGACCTGAATGAGTATTTTAGTTCAGTATTTACCAGGGAAGATATTAGTTCACTGCCAGTACCAGAGGCTAAGTTCAAGGGGCAGAATCAGACTATTTAGGACAGTTAATTGTAACCCCGGAAATGGTAGCTAAGAAAATAAGGGCTATGAAGGATAATAAATCACCTGGAGTGGACGGGATTCCGCCCAAACTACTATTGGAAATTGTAGAACAAATTAGCGTACCGCTTGCAACAGTTTTCAATTTGTCATTAGAAGAGGGAGTGGTTCCTTTAGAATGGAAAGAGGCAAACATTATACCGTTATTTAAAAAGGTTCGAGAAACAAGTCAGAGAACTATAGACCAGTGAGTTTAACATCAGTGATTTGCAAATTATTAGAAAGACTAATTAAAGATCACATGGTGGATTTTCTTGTTAAACATAACTTGATAAACCCATCTCTACATGGGTTTTTAAAAGCGAGGTCATGCTTAACAAATATGTTATGTTTTTTGGAAGACATCACTAGGTGGGTAGATGAGGGATCACCAGTAGATACCATCTATTTAGATTTTCAAAAAGCTTTCGACAAAGTACCACATCAAAGATTACTCCTTAAGCTAAAGGCCCATGGCATAGGAAATGATATAATAAACTGGATAGAAAAATGGCTGAATGACAGAAGACAACGTGTAGTAGTTGATGGGGAGGCTTCAAACTGGAAATCGGTATTGAGTGGGGTACCACAGGGATCAGTACTAGGACCTATATTATTCTTAATATATATCAACGATTTGGACGATGATATAACAAGCAAGGTGTTAAAATTTGCAGATGATACAAAAGTGTTTAGAAGGATTAAAAGTGATGGAGACAGACAGCATTTACAAGATGATCTTGATAGGTTGATCAAATGGTCTGAAAAGTGGCAAATGCTGTTCAATTTTGGGAAATGTAAATGCCTCCACACAGGTCATGGGAATGAAGAGGTAAAATATAAAATGGGGGTACTGTTCTAAGTACTACTCTAAAAGAAAAGGACTTAAGGTTAACCATTAGTGCTGATATGAAGGTTTCAGAGCAGTGCGGAATTGCAGCGTCAAAGGGAAATCAAATCCTTGGATTAATTAGGCGAAATATAGCGTATAAGAAAAAAGAATTAATAGTACCGCTGCACAAAACAATAGTGAGGCCTCATTTAGAATATTGTATACAAGCATGGAGGCCATATCGCAAGAAGGACATAGATATGCTAGAAAGAGTACAGAGGAGAGCGACTAAAATGATACCAAATCTGAGGGATCTTAGTTACGAAATACGCCTAAAAGAATGTGGTTTAACAACACTAGAGACCAGGAGATTGAGAGGAGATAACATAGAAGTGTTTAAAATATTGAATGGTTATGAAAATATTGATAGAAACATTTTTTTCTCAGTTAAGAAAGATAGAAGGACCAGAGGACATGAAGCTACATTAGTAAAGGAGCAATGTAGATTAGATATAAGAAAGTTCTCATTCTCACAAAGGACTGTAAATGAATGGAACAGATTATCTCCTGATTGTGTTGGTGCTAGTAGCGTGAATATGTTTAAAAATAAAATCGACACACACCTAAAAAAGGCGGGATACATGTAGATAAAAAGTATTGGACTCTCGATAAGCCAAAAGGCTTCCTTGTCCACCTGCCATCCAGAGTAATTTTCTGGATGGCAATCTTGTTAAATCTAGGCACGATGTTATTGGCAAGTTCTTGCGGGACTCCGAACGTCATTGAATTTTCCGCTGATTCTCTGCCGTACATTTGAATACTCTGACATCGGTTAGCCAAATACGAATCAAACCTTGCAAGAGATATTCCAGTTATTCCAAAACGATCTCTGTAGCGTGATAACACGATTCCGTGGTCAAGTGTGTCAAATGCTGGTGAGAGATCAAGTAGCACAAGTATGGCAGCCTTGCGCTCATCCAATATACACTATACAAAACAGATCATTGCATACCCTCAGCAGTGCAGTCTCGGTGCTGTGGTGCGGACGGTAAGCATGCTCATAGAATTTGTTGTCAGGTAGATGTTTGGAGAAACAGGCAGCAACGACCTTCTCTGCGATTTTTTTATACAAACGACAAGTTCGACCCTGAACGATAATTCTTGAGGTCATTTGGGTTCAGTGTTGCTTTTTTTAAAAGAGGAGTAACGGTAGCTTTGTAAAGGCGGTAGGAAAGACTCCTGTCGTAATCGATAAGTTCACAATGTCGGTAATTACTGGTGCAAACGTGGATATGTTGGCTTTCAGCAGATGAGTCGGAATCGGATCCAAATTGCACGATTTACAAGCCCACTTGCAGACCAATTTGGTGATCTCATGTGTTGTGGTAGGCAGGAACGATGGTAGATGTGACAAGTTAACATAGGGCTCGTCCGGGCGCAGCGATGCGTGTTTGTCATGAGTATCAAGATCGCGTCTGATAATGTCAGTTTTGTCAGCGAAATAATTGTTTAAGTTGTCAAGCAATTGTCCGAGATGGTTGTCGGGCAGAGCTAGCAGGTGTTTTGTATGCAGATGAGAACCAACTATCCTGTACAGAGTTTTGGGGTTGGCAGCCTGTTCGTTGATGTTGTTGGCATAAAATGTGGATCTAGCAATGTACAACATCTTCTTCACTCGTTCTCTCTGGTTGATGAAGACTTCTCTGTCGATTGTCAACCTGGACAATCTCCATCTTCGCTCCATCCGGCGCCTCTCCTTCCTGGCTGATAGAATTTCGTCATAGACCCACGGCGCATCAGGTCGGACGGTGAGCCATTTCGTCTTCCGTGGTGCGTGTTTGTTAATTAAAGGAAATAAAAATAAGGCATTAGCTAAAATCCTTTTTCCATGTGTACACAAAGTTTAACATTGTATGTAACATTTGACAACATTAAACAAATACAGAAAAATACATTTGTAGCATAAATTCGATTTTAAGCCCGTCTGTGAAGCGATTCCCGCGGAAATTGAAATTTTAAAGGGAATAAAAACATCTATGGCTTGAATTCATGTTATATTACATCCTGCTATCTATTTCCATGTCCACCAAGCCAAAAACAATCAAAAAATCAATGAATTAGAAATTCCACATTTAATGCTGTACATCCGGACATTTTCGAATATGCATATTTTTGGCGCGCTTTTCGGGATGCCGAGATGTGACGTCACTTATGACCCACACTCCCATCAGGCCGACCCTTTCCATGCATTCAGAGCATGTTTACAAGTATAGCTTTTGGGTCGAAACGAGCGTCAGAATGAGTTATTGTGCAATATTCTGATGAAATACAAACACTAGTCATCATAGAGGAACAAGCAGTTATCTTACCGTTCCACATGAATCGAATTTTATTCAAAACGATGAATCGGAATGTGCCTACAAGTCGACTAGGTTTCGCCGAGCTTGGGCTCGTTTTCAGAATAATTATATCGAATGCAACCAACGAGAGATAATCTACACCAATAAACATACATAGCAAACATATATCGTATCCAGCTACAGAAAGTAACGTGTATAATCTCATAATATCAGTAGAATATCGATGTGTGAAGGAGGAGTTGTATCATAACAACTTAAATCAGTGAGTAAATTTCTGTCGGCTCTGCTAGCTTAGTTAGTAAAGGCATTGGTTCCTTAGTATTCATTTTGCAATCGGGTGACGCCGGTTCAAACCCCACACCAAACCGTTGATTTTTTAACACTTTTTTTGGTCTATGTTTTCGCGAAGTAATATAAACCAAATCATTTTTATAGTATGATGCACTGTTTGTAAATATTTTGGTAGTAATTATTTATTCGCCACAAAAATGAAAATATGGTAATTGCATTTCATCGGAATATTGCACAATAACTCATTCTGACGCTCGTTTCGACCCAAAAGCTATACTTGTAAACATGCTCTGAATGCATGGAAAGGGTCGGCCTGATGCGAGTGTGGGTCATAAGTGACGTCCCGATACCACGTGATACATATCGATACACGAAGGAGTTGTACAATTTATCATAACAACTTAAATCAGTCAGACAGTTATCGTTGGTCCCGCTAGCTCAGTGGGTAGGCGCGTTAGTTACTTGTTCATTTTACAATCGGGCGACGCCGGTTCAATCCTGACAGCATGTAAACCTTTGATTTTCTTTTCACTTTTTAGTCCATTGGCCGAAGGTCCAAGGGACTATTGCCATCACTCTGTGTCCGCCGTCCGCCGTTAGCTGCCGTGTCTCAGAAATCGTTCAGCAACTTTTTCTCTAATTTTGCATATACATATCTTGGGGCACTGTCACTATGCACGATAAATCTGTATCTGATTGAATAATTTTAAGGGCTCCCTAGGGCCTCAAAGGACCCCAAAACTGGTAAAAATGTAACATTTGGCCTATTTTTTCAAAAACTGTTCAGCAACTTTTTTTCTAATTTTGCATAGATGTATCTTAGGGTGCTGCCACTATATACAAAAAATCTGTATTTGATTGAATCATTCTAAGGGCACCTAAGGGGCCCCCAAAGTGCAAAAGGTTTACATTATCTAGTGATGTGGTTTTGAGAAGGGCCCTTGAGATCACCCCCAACAGTAGCTGTTGTGTAGTGTGCCAGAAAATCAAAAGCTGTGACTAATTTCTACAGCCTAGGCCATTGACACCTTGACTAATCTTTAATTGGTCACAGCACCCAGGCAGATTAGACACACTTGACCCCTGTTAAACTGAACAGTTGCCTAACACTTTTAAACTGCATCTTCAAAACTATTGATTTTCTATAATTGCAAGTTGTGTTTATTTTGATGTTCATTTAATTATTATAAAATGGTGTGACTGTGGTGTCTATTGGTTAAAGATGTATTGTCTGTAGAAACCTGTAGGTGACAAACATAGAAAATTAATATTCTGGACAACTATAGAGTGAAATATCCTACACTTTATTTATATCAAATGCATTCTACTGTTCTGTTTATGCTTGCCATACCTTGTGTAGACATGGTACTGTGTAAATCAATTGTATCAATATAGACTAATAATTACAGATTCACAATATAGTTGACACCTGATACAACCAAATGTCAACCATTAGAAGAGTTGACATAGTTCCGCTATACACTATATATGTAAATTTAACCAGCTGCCATGTCAAGTCCGTTATAATTGTGACTAACATTGTTCAAAATTAGTCAGGTAAATAGCAAATAACAAAGGACACAAGTTTTCTCCTTGCCATACCTCTACACATGAGAAGAAGGCTGACACAGCCTGGCCCTCATTTATACATGATTTAGCATTTTTGTACATGTTGTATACAACTTTCAACACAATACCATTAATACCGCATGAAATTATCTTAGACCACAGGGAGGACCGGTCTACTAAATCAAATGCTTTCTTATAATCGATGAAGACACAATAAAGCCTTTTGAGTCGAGACAAATACAATTCAACCAATACCCCTATCTGAACACTGCCTGTTCTTCACCTATTACATTCGCTTTGTTTAGGTATGTGGTCAGTCTGGTGTTCTGAACAATCACTAAGGATTAATGAACACTTGTGCAGAATGTCACCCACTTGGCAGGTTTAATTGATCTATTCAGCAATGAGGACACTGCTTAGGTCTCACTCTGGACACTGTCACTCACAGTGTTGTGTATTGTCTTAGTTGGTGCATTGAGCTAATCTACTTGACCATGAATCAGTGGTGGCTCTGGTTGTGTATTACACCCAGCTGTGGAGCTAAGATTCTCTGCCTGCTATTGTTTGATGGAAGCTGTGACTAATCTGTAATTGGTCACTGGCAGTAGCTTATGTCAACAGACAGCATTAAGCCACTAGACCCCTGTTAAACTGGACAGTTGCCTGTAGGTTTTAAACTGTGTCAAACAGTGAGTCTACCTTTTGCTCTCAGATAATCTGTCCTCTTAGTTTTATACATGAAGACATAATCTGGCATAACTTGATAAGTCTTTGTAGCAGCACATTTGTACTTCCAGTGTATCATTGCAACATAACATACATATTACATACTGTGTGCCACATTTGAATGTTGTGCATATAATATTTCCATGCAATCCATTTGCATATATAATGTAAAACTTCAACAGCCGTTTTCTTCATTTTCACTTTTTGATCCCTACCATGTTCAATGCTCCGTAACTTTGCCAATTTTTGAAGCAGTCATATTTTTGGAAACCGTGTAAAGCACCCTACCAAACCTTTACAATGTTACAATTTTTCCGACTTATCACTCATTTGGTCAGCCGGGGTCACATATAGACGTATTAGTCCAAAGGACTTCAGGGCCACTTGGCCCATTTTTTTGTTTATGTTTTCACGAAGTAATATAAACAAATCATTTTATACTATAATGCACTGTTTGTAAATATTTTTTTTAGTAATTATTTATTCGCCACAAAAATTAAAATATGGTCATTATATATAACGATCTCAATCTGTTTTCACATATATAATTACAATATATTACCGTACAATATATTTACAATTAATAAATTATATATTCATTACATTATATTTGTTTGGATAAATAAAATTTAGAAACATTGTTATATAATGTCCGCAATGGCTAGTGCACGCATTCAGAGATGGGCACTAACACGATGACTCTTGCTCCCCACATCAGTGCTGATGTGGGGAGCAAGAGTCATCGTACCACCAAAGGGTCGTGACACGTTGTTGAAAGAACTACACGAGACGCATCCGGGCATAGTGAAGATGAAGGCGTTAGCCCGAAGCTACCTCTGGTGGCCAGGTTTGGACGCTGAAATCGAGATGTGTGTTAAGGACTGCACGACATGCCAAATACACAGCAAACAACCACCAGTGGCACCACTGCATCCATGGGAATGGCCGGGACGAACATGGCATCGAATACACATTGATTTTGCGCGAGAGAAGGCCGATCGAGTCGACTGAAGAGCGTCTGGTACCACTGAGGATTGAAGAGCCTCAACTTCCACCGAGGCTTGCAGAGCGTGAAGTATTACCTCGGTTCGAGCGAACACCATCGACACCACCACTATCATCTGGCAACTCGGACGTGACTACGGGTACAGCCACAGGAGAGGTGATATCAAGACCAACAGTTGAACGGTCGCAGTCCTGTGTAGTACCAGACGTGGTAGTACCGCTGAGCAGATCACACAGAGTGGTGAAGCCACCGGACAGATTGATTTGGATCTCGAGTTCCGCCTGTGTCACAATAAACGTGTTCATACGTTCTCTACGAGAATCTTCATTCTATAATGTTGTTGTACGCACAGCCCACGGCCAGTACACGACACGCCACCACCACGACTGGATAATAATAATATAATTCAAGAAAACTTTCTTCCAAAAATTGTCCGTATATACATGTCTTTCCATCAACAACTACATGCAGATCTACCTCCTGTTCACCAATCCACATTACTTCAGTCTTCTCCAGATTCATTCGGTATATATACATATATATATATGTATATGAAATCGTCCGTTGAACAGCAATCCCCACGTGTGCTTGCAATCTCCTGTCAAATGGTAGCGATATCAAACAGTCACAACTCCTACAAAATCTTATGGAACATTTATAAGGCGCAGCCTCTTCAATTCATGATAATTAATGAAAATTTATTAATGTTTAGCCATTCATGTATTTTAGGAGTTCATCGTGTATTGCATATTCAGTACATCTGTTCGATAAATCATAAAAACAATTCATTGTACTTAATAATGTAGTATCATTGGCTTATACAATAAAGTTAATAATTTTACTAGCGTTTTAAAAACCATTAATACTATTATATATCATAAATGACCAAAGGAACCAATGATAAAGCCTTGTAGCACAGCAATTTTGATAGGTAAAAATAAGAATTTACATTTTGAAATCTGTACACAGTCTTCTGTTGTCAAAGTACCTTTAAATAGATTAAAAGTAGAACAATTTAATCCATAATAATCTTAGTTTATTTAATAGTATAGAGTGATCAGTTTGTATCAAAGGCCTTGGAGAGGTCAAGGAAAATACTGAATGGTACATAATTTTTATTCATTTGTTTAATTATTCTATCTACTAGTTCAAGTGATGTATATTCGGTTGAGTGTTTTCGAAAGCCATATTGATTATCAACAAACAGTTTAAAATCATTAAAGTATGCAGATAACTAACTATATATTATTTTCTCTAACATTTTTGAAATAGTTGAAAGGAGTGAAATAGGTCTTGTTAAAACCAGATGGATCTTTCTTAAAAATAGAAATTAGTTTTGCAAGTTTAACTATATCAGGGAATATGCCAGTATTTAATACTTTGTTTATTAGTAGGGTTAATGACTTTGTTTGTGGGGTTCAATTATTTTCAAAAGTTTTGCTGAAATACCATCACAGTCACTACTGTTTTTTATTGAAGTTTTTTTTTTAGTTTTCATTATTGTTTCTTCTTCAACGTTGTTTTGATTAAATACATGCTTATACATTGAGTTATACCCTATTTTTAATTGCAACATTGAAATAGCACTCATGGATTAGTACTATGCGTAATTCCCGGCATGGGCAATAAAAACCAAGGTGTGAATCGCTTCAATTGGAAAATTGTCGCATTTGACACTAGCGATTAAACCATTGTATTTCACATACAAGGCAAAGTCGTTCTGTCGACAGACAACAGGCACAGTTGTCATGGTCAGTTGCCGTACTCCGACACAGACAATGAATATGCAAGGGACTATTCTAAGCACCACCAAATGACAGCAAGCAACAATGTTGTATTCTTGATTGCATGTCGGTACCATGTCGGTACCATGTCGGTACCATGTCGGTACCTGGGTAAGGAGTTATTGGATTTAGCTCTTCTTGCATAACCACCCGTCGAGATAGTGTTGTGTTGCTGCGCATGACAGTTGACTGGTGAGTGTAGGATGACCAAAAGGAACACCTAGGTATGAATGGAGTATTCGGTTTAGTCAGATTTTTGCATAATTCGGATTAAATCACTCGGTCCGATTGTATCTGACTTAGGCAAAGTTTATACTGTATATACTACTTGTAAGTTACACAGTACTTTTAACAAAATAGTTTACTCAGTGCTGCAGGTAAATGCTAAAAATGCTAAGTGTGGTATAAAACTCCAAAATGCCATGACGATATTCATACAATGTTGCTTTATTAATGTCAGTAGTGGTCGAGTACAAATGTGACTTGTAGATGTTGCATAGAAATATAAAGTCATGTGCACGCAATACAGGCGTAATAGTATTCTAAATGTTTACAATAGTCGTATACCTTTGCTTGTAGCAATAACAATCCGATTTGAACATGTGTTAATTAACAGTCAATAAATAATAATACAAGAGCTTTTCAATAATTTGTGGCTGTGACATCACTGTACAATAATTCTAGCATGATCAGACATTTAATCATGTTCTCTTTTGGCACCAGTGTAGTTTTCAAAGAATTATTTGCATATATCCAAAAAGACAACACAGAGTATTTAAGAACCAGCAAAATTCTGGTTGAAAATGCAGTTACAATAATCGTGCATCTGTTGAGATGTAATTTTTCAACAGAGTCAGTGTGTATTCTCATTTCTCAGTGCCAACATGTCTCGTACGTTCAGCTGATAAACAACAAGTAGATGCCTCCTAGTGTCAAACTGTAATATCATAACAATCCAGCCCGTTATCAATGCACAATATCTGCTGGCTTCACTGTTTTTGTAACAAAAACCAGCAAAAATTAAATTTTACAAATATAAATAATCATACACATACAGCATTGTACACAAGAAGATGAAGTGAGGGGAATATCTATACAGCAGTAGCCAGCTCCTGTCTCAAAAATAACAGTCGCAGTTGAGCTTTGTCAAAACAATGTGAACAGTAAATAGTCAAACTACACCTTCAACCTTGTGCAAGTATATTTTGTGAAACTGAAGGTTAGTTTGTTACAGTAGCATTATGGGATACATGGACATGACAAAAGTGTGTTCTGTCACATAAATCACCTGGAAGCACTTAAATATAAATACACTGGCTAAATGTTTGTACATAATCTTATTTCACTAACTACACTTCAGTTTCCTAGGTCATGCTACAAATTAACCAGGTGAAAATACAAAAGCTACATCTCAGAAACCAATCCCAACTTGCAAACACAATAATAAACAGGACATCGATTACTATGAAAAACATGTTTTCATAAGTATGTAACAGATATTTTGTATACGGCACATGTCTATGCTTGGAAACTGAAGCAATTGGTAAATTTATGTACAATTATTAAGTTAAATACAACTCACTATGGGATTATGCAAATTAACTTATGTTGGCGTAATCCACAGGCATCAATGAACTTTGAACCCGCAAGTGTGTCGCCAATTACCTAAAATCGACCCTTCACACTGGTATACTAGGCGATATGGGCACACCCCAGTATAGTAATCGAAAGTGACCTAGTTTACCAGAGGAAGAGTCAATGGCAAACAGATACAGACCAGTCCATCAACCTATATCACAACACAGTGCATTAACCATAGGCATTGTCTGTTTGACCAATCGCTGGGGCAAATCTTGCTACCCTATCATTCATCTAGATGTGTTGATTATTTATGCTTCCCAACGAAAAACAAACACAGTACAGAATTAATTAATAAGGAAGCACCTTTGACTCGATGATTTCTGACATCTGAACCTAACAACGACTGTTAAGATTATGTATCTCTGACATCTTCTTGTGAGATGTTGACACTGGGTATCGATGGATGCTTCTGCAGTGAAGACTCCGTGCCGGCTGATAGACGGCGCTCTCTAGAGGTGCTTGCCCGCGGGGATGAACTTAGGCTGTCGGTGGAACCAAGCATTTCCTCGGAACCAACTAAATAAGGGCTGCTGTGAGCACGGCCTTTGTCTATAAACATCACACGATCTGTGTCAGCAAAACACTTTCTAAAGATAATGCTCTGATGTATTGCTTATCTTGTTTCTTAGGCAAAAAGTATGTGCTTTTCAGTTCACCCTCTTACTCTTGCACATGTGTCGACTCAAAACCCCCATAAACTCAACTTCAGTTATTGAAAGAAGTAATAACACTATCAGGCAATTATCTGGATATCAACATACAGAGGCAAAGTAGAAACCTTGTGATTAAAATTATGTTAATCTGGTGCCACCTACTGTGATACTGCACTGTAATTAGTACATCATCACTTACAACACAGTTTGTCAGACAAACACCCCCACACATATATAAACGTATATATATATAAATTAGTCATTCAAACTGTTTCAAATTATAACCAGACAAAACCTAACTGAAACTCTTGAAGACCTTCCAGGATAACTTTTCCAGAGTAACTTTGCAAAAGTTTCTCTGAAAAGTCTTCAAGAGTTTCAGTTAGGTTTTTGTCTGGTATTAATTTATAATTTGAACCAGTGTGAATCATATTATTGCAACCGCATCATTACCTTTCTGTCTCCACAGCTGTCGTTGATGTGAGCTGCTGCCTCTTGCCCCTTGGGGTGGACTGGCTGCACACGCACCCTCCAATGGGGGCTCCTCACCATCTGAAGGTCACAATGTCAAGGGGTCAATACACACTACACTACATATGCACATTAAAAATCGTCACAACCGAATTAGCTCATTGTGAATTAGTTCACTGTTCAAATTTGCAGCGTATGGATAAACCCTTGTCAAGGTGTGAATATCCTTTGTTATATATATAGGGCACACACCACTTTTGTCCACTTTCTTGCTGACATTTGACCATATCAAAAACAAAGATAATGTTACAGCTCATTAGTCCAATGATTTCATACAAAAGCTAAATAACAAATCTGTACAAATGAGCTTCGATACTATCGGTAAGTAAATTGTATTTATTTGCTTAATAAGTGAGCCAAAACTGAATTGAGAATGGACCTATAAGGGTCGTATTAAGGATTACATGGTTGTTTTATTTTCCTCAGGAAAAGGTATAAAATAGCTCAAATTATTTTCTTACATACCTAACATCTTGAATAATACATAGTTATAAGAATATGAGTTTGAATCTATTTTCTTTAAGTTTCATTATACTACCAGCTACACACATATATAACCATTATACTACCAGCTACACACATATATAACCATTATACTACCAGCTACACACATATAACCATTATACTACCAGCTACACACATATATAACCATTATACTACCAGCTACACACATATATAACCATTATACTACCAGCTACACACATATATAACCATTATACTACCAGCTACACACATATATAACCATTATACTACCAGCTACACACATATATAACCATTATACTACCAGCTACACACATATATAACCATTATACTACCAGCTACACACATATATAACCATTATACTACCAGCTACACACATATAACCATTATACTACCAGCTACACACATATATAACCATTATACTACCAGCTACACACATATATAACCATTATACTACCAGCTACACACATATATAACCATTATACTACCAGCTACACACATATATAACCATTATACTACCAGCTACACACATATATAACCATTATACTACCAGCTACACACATATATAACCATTATACTACCAGCTACACACATATATAACCATTATACTACCAGCTACACACATATATAACCATTATACTACCAGCTACACACATATATAACCATTATACTACCAGCTACACACATATATAACCATTATACTACCAGCTACACACATATATAACCATTATACTACCAGCTACACACATATATAACCATTATACTACCAGCTACACACATATATAACCATTATACTACCAGCTACACACATATATAACCATTATACTACCAGTTACACACATATATAACCATTATACTACCAGCTACACACATATATAACCATTATACTACCAGCTACACACATATATAACCATTATACTACCAGCTACACACATATATAACCATTATACTACCAGCTACACACATATATAACCATTATACTACCAGTTACACACATATATAACCATTATACTACCAGCTACACACATATATAACCATTATACTACCAGCTACACACATATATAACCATTATACTACCAGCTACACACATATAACCATTATACTACCAGCTACACACATATATAACCATTATACTACCAGCTACACACATATATAACCATTATACTACCAGCTACACACATATATAACCATTATACTACCAGTTACACACATATATAACCATTATACTACCAGCTACACACATATAACCATTATACTACCAGCTACACACATATATAACCATTATACTACCAGCTACACACATATATAACCATTATACTACCAGCTACACACATATATAACCATTATACTACCAGTTACACACATATGCAAGTTAGAATTTGAACTTGATAAAGCAATAGCAAAGAGAAAACTACACTGTATACATGCACATATAAATGACGCAGAAAACAACCAGCTCTCACCTGATTGGTCGCTGCTGCTGTTGTAGGACTCGTCGTCCCCGGATGATGGTTCGTCCCCGGAAGTAGACGGTGGTACGGCCCGCTGTAACTTCTCCCTGAGTTCTACCAGCTCCTTGTCATACCTCTGTTTGGTGGCAGTGTGCTCATTGTACAGGTCATGGTACATCTCCATGCTGTCCTCCAACTCCTGGGTCAACACACACAGTAACAGATTATTTACTGGCGGGAGAACAAACCATGCGTCCTACTGTTTTATGCCATTTTAACAAAACCACAGAACAAATGTGCAATATCTATGTGCCTAGTCCATCACATCTGGGTAAACAAATGTGCAATATCTATGTGCCTAGTCCATCACATCTGGGTAAACAAATGTGCAATATCTATGTGCCTAGTCCATCACATCTGGGTAAACAAATGTGCAATATCTATGTGCCTAGTCCATCACATCTGGGTAAACAAATGTGCAATATCTATGTGCCTAGTCCATCACATCTGGGTAAACAAATGTGCAATATCTATGTGCCTAGTCCATCACATCTGGGTAAACAAATGTGCAATATCTATGTGCCTAGTCCATCACATCTGGGTAAACAAATGTGCAATATCTATGTGCCTAGTCCATCACATCTGGGTAAACAAATGTGCAATATCTATGTGCCTAGTCCATCACATCTGGGTAAACAAATGTGCAATATCTATGTGCCTAGTCCATCACATCTGGGTAAACAAATGTGCAATATCTATGTGCCTAGTCCATCACATCTGGGTAAACAAATGTGCAATATCTATGTGCAATATCTATGTGCCTAGTCCATCACATCTGGGTAAACAAATGTGCAATATCTATGTGCCTAGTCCATCACATCTGGGTAAACAAATGTGCAATATCTATGTGCCTAGTCCATCACATCTGGGTAAACAAATGTGCAATATCTATGTGCCTAGTCCATCACATCTGGGTAAACAAATGTGCAATATCTATGTGCCTAGTCCATCACATCTGGGTAAACAAATGTGCAATATCTATGTGCCTAGTCCATCACATCTGGGTAAACAAATGTGCAATATCTATGTGCCTAGTCCATCACATCTGGGTAAACAAATGTGCAATATCTATGTGCCTAGTCCATCACATCTGGGTAAACAAATGTGCAATATCTATGTGCCTAGTCCATCACATCTGGGTAAACAAATGTGCAATATCTATGTGCCTAGTCCATCACATCTGGGTAAACAAATGTGCAATATCTATGTGCCTAGTCCATCACATCTGGGTAAACAAATGTGCAATATCTATGTGTGCCTAGTCCATCACATCTGGGTAAACAAATGTGCAATATCTATGTGTGCCTAGTCCATCACATCTGGGTAAACAAATGTGCAATATCTATGTGCAATATCTATGTGCCTAGTCCATCACATCTGGGTAAACAAATGTGCAATATCTATGTGTGCCTAGTCCATCACATCTGGGTAAACAAATGTGCAATATCTATGTGCCTAGTCCATCACATCTGGGTAAACAAACTGTTAGAAAAGTTCTTTTGAGTGAAATCATTATGAAAACAGACTGGCAAAATTCAAATCTTGTAAAAGATGTCTACGTCCATAATACAATGAAATCATTGTACACAAATATATAGTAATATATTTCTTTGTCCATTTGTTATAATCATTTTTAAGTTTGTGTGAATGACAATACTAGCAACCCATTTAACATATAGTGTCGGGTGTATCCACCAGGGTGTGATGTGTAGAGAATCCACCAGGGAATACTGTGGACAGAAACCACAGCTGTTGCAAGGATGGTACATGGATGATACACACAATGAAACAGGGCAAGTAACTAACCTCCACTGTATCATGCAGCTGCTCCTTCCAACTTTTGATCTCCTCCTGCAGTTGGTGAATCTCTGCCTCCTTGATCTTCAGTGCCACCTGTTGAATGAGACAGGCACTACAGTGACCAGAACATGTACAAGTACAGGACAGCGGTGTAGCCCTACACTAGAAACACAACTCTCTTGTAGACTATGCAAATTACATATTTGGTAATTAAACTATAGAGAAGTCCTTAAAGGTGTTATCTCAGCAGGAATATATTAGTTATTCTTATCTCACAACCAATTTTCATTATCATTGTGATCAAAAGAGCACCACAACAACATCATCTATTTTCTAAACAAATTGTAAATACTGACCTGAATAATTGTGCTTGGCTTCTGGTGATACAAAGGTAAGAATGACACATGCTGTATTTTCTTAATAACCCTAATCATCTTCCAAGATGCATTTAACAAAAACACCCAAACTATGACCTTTCAACTTCTAACTATAGTACAATGTAATATGTTCTAAAATAGTTTTCACTGATTTATTTATTTCTACTACCATATTAATTACTTCTGCTAAATTAACTATTTTCCTTACCCGCAGTTCATTAACCTCTGGAGAGTCACCCTCACTGCCAAGGCTATTTCCCCCTGGGTTGGCCACCATCCGGTTCAGTTTCTGTATCTCGTGTTTTAGTTTCGTATTCAACTCCTCATTCCTGTGGTAGGCAACACATTCCAAGAGTATAAAAATTAACATTATAATGTGGCTAAGGAGGCCATTAAAAAAAAAATCTTTTAAACATGTACATTAATTAACATCTAGGTCAGTGACAGAGTATAAGATAAGGAAGAAAGGTTGCACGGTTCAACCAAAACAAGAAAGGTAGCTAAGTATAGCCCTTAGAAATGGAGTTTTGAGAGTCTGACAGTTGGGAGTACAGGAGAGAGGAAGGATTCATAGCATCATGTTTGGAAAGATGGTGAACCTGAACTTTGATGTGACTACACAAAGTCAGGATTATTAAATAAACAAAGATAAAAAGATACAGTTTGCACTCAATTCCTAAAATGTGAATTTAAAGTTTACTTAGAAGTGTCATTATTTCTCAAGTAAGTATCGCAATGGCATGACAGAAATAATTTGTTTCAAAGATACAAATTCCAAAGACACAAGAACTAAGGACCTACCTTGCAATGAGGTCTTGTACACGTTTGCGACTCTGATGCAAAGCTTTCGTTTGAACATCGAGTCGTTCTTCAAGAGTGGCGCACTCTAATACCTTGATAGAATACTGCTCCGAAATCTGATTAATTTCTCCTTGAATCAAGTCAAGGTCATCTCTGCAACAGTCAAACAGCTAGATGTATTCTTTTGTTTTAACCCATTAGACCCGGCATGTCTGAAAGTGTTCAGGTGTTTTTTCACCAGAGTGCCCAAGAGCATCCGGTGGAGATAAAGCCTCTAGAGATGGCCCCATCTTGCAGATACTTAAGAGACTAATACTAGTTGATGCCTTGATATCTGAGCTATGAATTGTGGGTATTTTCGACATGTGCTACCATTGAAAAAATTGAGTTTTTTGCAATAGAAGTTCACCACCTGTGGAGCTTAAAAATGGCAGCGCCTTGGACATCGTAGTTGTTTACTAATGACAAAGTTTGTGCTATTATTTTGTTGGATGGGACAATTCTGACACTGAACTAAATGTTTCGTTGTCCAAGTTTGGTCACTGTCAGTTGGGTGTTAGGCAGTGAGACTGCTGTTTATATGTTGCTATATGAAAAGTGTCCCATGGTTGGGCCACTATGGCTGCACAATGATGATGATATGAAAATGATGTCCTTTATTATAATGAATTATTAGGTAGGTATTCTAACACTCTGTCAATTGTTCTAATGTTTGACATTTGTTTCAGGTGTCAATATACTAGTAATCACAATGTCAACACTGACATTGACATGACACAGAAGCCATATGTATGATGACAGCAACAAAGATAAGTCTTAATAAGCTGTGTTTGCTGTCTATATTTATGCAAAGTGAACTGATTTACATTGTCTCATGTCTTTGTGCATTTGATGTCAATAAAAAGTATGATATTCCATTCTATAGTTGTCCAGAATATTAATTTTCTATGTTTGTTACGTATAAATGCCAAGATATATTTAATCAATTGACACCATAGTTACACCATTTTAAAGATAATTCAATGAACATCAAAATAATTATAGAAAATCAATAGTTTTAAAGATACAGCTAAAAACCTGCAGGCACCCAGAAATGTTGAGATATGTGGCATCAGCCTGGGAACAGGGACACAAGCCAATTTAACTGGCTGGGATCTAATGGGTTAATTGAATATGTCAGCTGATTAATCATCTACAAACCACTAACCTGGAAACAAGAATCAATAAAATATTATATCTTATAGACATATATTAATTTGTTTAACTTAATTACATTAAAACTTTTCTTTAGTGCATATTCATACATACCGGCACATATGTGTTTTTTATGGAAATAAAACTACTCAAATTCGTAATATCAACAATTAAATATACCTACCATAACATTACTAACATTGACAATGAAAACTATTATCTGACCAACATCTAATTATTATCCACCCAATTATGAATATGTAATAACAACATAACTTAATGGAAGTGCCTGGCGCCTATTTTATAAAAACTTCCTAACCTGCCAGCCGTAACAAAAGGAGCAACTTACTCATGCTGGTGCTGCAGGGATTCAACATCTGCCTGGGAGTAAGTCTTCACAATCATGTCAAGGAACTTGTTTCTTTCTGCCTGCAGTTCCGCCTCATGGGCATTTCGCATCGATTCCAAAGCTGCAGGAAATGGTTATGTTAAATATCGGCATTGATAAGGATACCTTTCACACATGAAAATATACATGTATTACACACACTGTCAACAAACACGTAATAAGTAAGTCTGTTACACCAAACCGTGTGTGTAACTAAACATTTTAAACATATCTGCCATAGGGTCATATGTAGTGAAGTCGCTCCACTGAAGAAGTCCAAGAGATTCAGTCAAAATATCATAGACTGAACCTCAGTTTCAAATATTCCGTAGTTTTGTGTGTGCAAAGGCACCAAACATCAACAATGCTATACTTTTTATACAACAATTAAATATAATACACAGCAACTGTATATCGATACTGTGAACACAAGTCTTGCAATAGTTGATGATTTAAAGAAACTGGCAATGAAACAATCACGCAGTCTGTTAACATGTTATGAGTGAGAGGCAAGGCCTACCTGACTGTGTGGCTTTGGTCTCCTCATTCAACAATTGGTCCTTCTCCTGTCTCAATGTGTCCAGCTCTCTCTTGTGAGCCTTCCTCATCTCCATTATCACTTTGTGGTGTGATTTCTCCATTGATGTGAACCCCTTATCGTACATCTGCTGTTGGGGGCGACCAGAACATTATCTAATAGTAACTTGTATGGTCTAATAGGGTCTGATAGTGGTTAACTAAAGTAGTCTTCTTATTAGTCAGTCAGTTTTAAATAAATTTTTAGTATCTATGTTAGCCAGTATTTAAGTCTAAGCATTTTAGTCAAATGGAAACACTCTTGAAGGGGGTCTTACTATGGAAATGGGTGAAGTTTTTTATTTCTGTTGTTATTATTATGATTATTACTAACGAACATGTATCATTTGACTAACTCAACCACCCACCCACCCACCCAATCTCTCTCTCTCTCTCTCTCTCTCTCTCTCTCTCTTCTCTCTCTCTCTCTCTCTCTTTCTGCACGGTCACTCAAATGCGTGCACACAGCACACACTTCTCCTGGGTCATTGTATACAATTCTCACCTTAATCCTTTCAATCTCCTTGACGTATTTCTTGCGGATGCTGTCCTCATCAACTCGAAGACTCTTCTCCTCTGCTGCAGCCAGTAGCTGCATCATTTCTTCTTTGCCGCGCACCAGCTCTCGGCAGTGAGCCGATCTCAACAGCTCCAGTTCCTGCTCATAGTCGACCTGTGAGAAATACACAAAATTATTACAAATACTTTTATTTCAGGTAAACACCCACAAACAGGTACATACAAATCTGCATTACAATTATTTTGTTTATGAAAAAGTATAATAAAATAAGAGTTTTACAAATTTATAAAGTTTAAAATGTAAATCAGTTAGAAATATAAATCAGCTAAAATAAAAAAAATTAATATAAATGTTATAAAAATTACTACTGTTTGCATATTGCTTATAATTGTATATAACGAATAGTAGGTTCATGACTTCATGTTGAGTTGTTGTGCCAAGCATCTTTCCACATGCTTTTTCATGAAATTATATGTCTAGTCAAGAATATTATTAAATGCTGGGAGTATTTTGGAATCATTCCAAATAGTTACGATCAAATATAGCACAATGGCTTTGATTTTCGTTAGGCAGCTTTGGCTTATGGCAAAAACACATTTTGTTAGCATGAAAACTGCTGAAAAAATTCAATTACAAAATTAAATTGGGGCATTCGTTGATCACAAGTATTTACCCAAAAATCAACAATTCTTAAAATGTTGTATTCACATCAATTGAAAAAATAGAATTAAGTTTTTCACATATCAGTAATTTAATTCATATTGCCTAGGCCATTAATAAATGGAAGGTAGCACGAAACCTTCCAACCAATAAACAAAGACAATCCTCTCATCACTGACCTGCATCAGTTGGATCTGGTCCTGCATCTCCTGAACCCTGCTTGTGTACAGGGTCTGAGCTGCATCCTCGGTTGACCCAGTCAGGCTCTCTCTCAGCTGCTCAACCTCTTTCTGAAATACCAGAGCTTCATTCTGAAGTACATCACCTCCACATCATAATTTAGCAGCTTCATTCTGAAGTACATCACCTCCACATCATAATTTAGCAGCCTCATTCTGAAGTACATCACCTCCACATCATAATTTAGCAGCCTCATTCTGAAAATAACCTCCTCTTGAAACTGACAAGTTGTGTATTAATACAAAGTCACTTCTCTGAAAGAAACATTTACGTAACATGTGGTATGTAAATCTTATGTTCAGAAAATTAATAATTAACATGCAATTCTCCTTGTATTCAGAATCAAGCAGGAAGAAAAAAGCAGTAGTACTTTACCTATATATTTTAAGACTAGCTCTAAAATAACACAGGCCATTTAATTATACACAATATGTTAAAATGCCTAAGCAAGAAAGGCAATGCCATGCAGTCTGCATGCATTTAGGCCTTCCATGCCACATAGGGAGAAATGTATGAGGATCTCATGAACCCTTTATACAACCAGTCTTCAATCATTATTTTATTGAATTTATTGCTAACTAATTTGTATTTATTCAATAAATGCTTTATAATTTTCGTTACAATATTCTGGCGAGTCACAATGATACTGAACAGGAAGTACATGTATATAGTGCTGTAACACACGTTATAGCAAGTATGTTGTAATGCATAATTACATTTTGCTACACTATAACACCTACTATTACAGCAATTATGCTAAACTCTAACACTTAAATATTACATGAAGTATGCTGTACTGTAACATTAAATATTACAAGCATACTACATTGTAATATTTATTATTACGAGTATACTACACTGTACCATTACAGGAAGTTTGCTATACTGTAATATATTTTGTTGCAAATATGTTGCTACATTGCAAGACCTAAGGTACATTGTGATATTGCTACATTGCAGCATTGTGATATAGGAACTATGCTACAACACAACTCTTACTGCTACAAGAAGTATTCTACACTACATCTCTTAACATAACAGGAAGAATGCTACACTATCATTCTTACTATTACAGGAGGCATGCTACACTGTAATTAGATGTTACAGTAAGCTGTAACCACTAATGTTACAGTAAGTACACTCAACTGTGAATCAATTGATACAGTGTAGCAAGTACGCTGTAGTGTGTGATTAGACTGGGAGTAGACCCTCATTGTCTCCCCATGTGACACCCATGGATGAGGCGAGCTGTTAGTCTTACCCCGTGTTTCCGTCTCTCATCCTCGAGCAGCTTCCACAGCCGCGACACCTCCGTCTCGAGACTCTCGCTGTGGTCAGCGGCACATGTGGATGCCACAGCAGAACTACTTGTCATATGCTCCTTCAGTTTGGCGATGTCGTCCTTGAGAGCGGCAATGATACTGTCATTCTCCTTCTTCAGCTGTTCTCGTTCCTCCTGCAGCTGCTGCAGACAGGTCTGCGTGGTGGCGAGCTCTTCGGTAATGGAGGCAGCCTTCGAGTTGCTCTCAGCCTGCTCCGCCTCGTGCTCTGCCTGGAGCAGGTCGTGCTCCTCCCCGGCCTGTGTTAGGTCCTGCTGCAGCGACCTGATCCGGATCTCATACCCATCTTTCAACGCCGCAATCTCCTGCCGGAAGCTCTTCTCCTTGTGCTCTAGCTGGTCCTGCACCTCCGCCAGGTGGCGCTTCATGTCCTTGATCTCGTCCGCTAGTTTCGCCTCCTTGTGACGCAGCTCTTGGGTGCGTTCTTCCAGAGTTTTGCGGAGTTCCTGAACCTTGGAATCTCGCTGATCTGTCCCCGTGAGTTGTGAGGACATCCTCTGGAGTTCGTCCTGGTGCTCTTGGTTCAGTCTGGTCATCACGTAGGTGAGCTCCGCCTGCCATGCGGCCTCCTGGGATACGGCGGCTGCGTACGACTCACACAACGCCCGGTGCTGCAACAGCTGGGTGTCTGTCTCTGCCAGGTGGGCCGCCAGTCGCGTGATGTCACCATGCGGAGCACTACTGCTGCCATCTGTGGCGTTGTTGAAGAGATACAAAGCGGCGCAACTCTTCGCTTGTGAGGTCTGCTGCAGCCGAGACATAAGCTGTTTGTGTGAGGTAGATAGTGACGTGTCACTGTTTGTCACCGAGTCACTGCTTACACCTGACACCAGTGCTGCAACTGTGGCTTTCTGTGCCAGCACCAACGCCAACTGCATCAAAGCACTGTTAATCGCATCATCCAGTGATGCCTCAGTAGCAACACCTGAAGCATCTTGATTCTCTTCCTTCGACTGTCCACAATACTGAGTCAGATCTGACAAGAACCGTTCCTTTTCTTCCTGCAACACCTGCTCTAAACAGTCTCTGTCTGCCAAGTAACTGTCAAAATACTTTCCCAGCATTGCAGTAAACTCAGCCAGCAGAAGGTCCCTGTCAAATGCCTGTATGGCCATGACGTCCGTTGTCACATCATCTACACTCTTGGAGTGCTTCTTCAAGAACAGATTGCCAATCTCTGCCAGTTTTCTGCTGCGATACGACTCGATGGCATCTGACATTTTGTTCTGGCGGTCTACCAGCCCCTGTAGAGTTGACTGCCAGAGTTTCTCTGTGGTCTGTTGTCTGTTCTCCTTGCTGTCAGTTCTGTCTCGTTGCTCACTCAGCTGTGTAAGAATGACATGCAGCTCATTCCGCACGAGAGCTCGTGATATGACCGAGGTAGATACTTGGGATGCATTAGGTGTCAGCTGTAGGTCTAATTCAGCTTTGTTCAATGCAAGCCTTGCTGCTGTCTTCACTGTTTCAGTTTCTGCACTTTCTTGGTTTGAATCATCACCAGTCACATCCATGTTTGCAACCAGTTCTGTCATTTTGTCCTGCAGCAGCATTTTGTCTGCCAGCAACGCAGTATAAACCTGAATACCCTCTTCCTGTGTCTTATTTGCTGCCTTGTCTACACTACTATCCGCAAGCCATTGCTCCAAGTTAAGCAGGAGTAAATTGGCCTTCTGTACAGATTGCAGGTCATGACCCTGAAGGTCACATGACTCAGACATATGTGCCATCTCCCCTAGTATAGTTGCCTCCAGTGCCAGCCTCTCTGCAAACAGCTTCATATTCCCACTATTATCACTGCTGCTGGACTTCTCTGTCTTTGTTTCACTCACAATATTTTCCAGTTTGCTCCTCACCGTATTTGCCAACTCAGAGCCCTCTGGTGTGAGTTCCTGAACGATACCGCAGAGTTTCTGCCGACACGCATCGAGAGTGCTCTGAGTCGAGGCAAGCTTTGTCTCTGTCTCCTGTAGATGGCGCTGCAGTGCCTGAGCAGCCGTTGTGTCGAGGGGCTGTTGGTCCAACTGCTGCTTGAGTGTGTCAATCTGCTGCAGCTGGAACTGAGACTGCACCTTGAGTGAAGCCTCTGACTGTTGTAGCACAGACAACTCCACCTCCAGCTCCCGATGTTGTAGCAACTTGGTCGTCAATTCCTGCACCTTGCTCTCAGATGCAGCGATCTCAGTCTGCAGGGTGGTGATCTTTGCTACAAAACCTTCAGCATCACCACCAGATGACGCCGGCTGTGAGATAGCCTCAGCAGCGACCGAGCTAGCAACACTACTACAGGTGGACGAATTCTCTGCCATTGACATCAGCACCCCCTGTTGGATAGATGCCAGCGCCTCCTGGATGTTCGCTTGAGTCACGATACTTCCGCACGGACTTGAATGTGCTGTGTTCTCGCTCTCTGGCTCTGACGAGGATCCGATCGAGTTATACCGGCTTGACCGGCGGTCAAGGCGACGCACACGACGCTCAGCCACTGACAGCTTGCTGGTGAGTTCGTGAACCTTGCTGCTGAGTTGGTTCAACTGGTCCTGGTAGCCGATCTCCATGTTCTTCAGCTCCTGCTTCAGACTGTAGTTGTTCGACTCGAGCTTCTCTCGGCTGATCTGGATGTCCTTCAGCTTCTTTCTCAATTTCTTGATCTCGCCAACAGCCGTGTGGTACCTTGTCTTGAGCTCCTCTGGCAGCCCCTCAGTCAGGAGGGCGGTGTCTGTGTCGACATGCAGAGGTGCTGCTTCAGCTGACTGCAGTGTGGACAACTCTGCCTGCGCCTCGCTCAGCTGAACCTGCAGACCTGCCGCCTGCTTCTGTGAGTGACTGAGCTCCTCAGACTTGCTGTTGAGCTGAGCGGCGGACGTGGTCTTAGTCACCTCTAAGTGGTCTTGCACAGACTCCAGCTGGGTGTTGGTGTTCTTGAGGTCTCTGAGCACGTTGTCGTAATTGATCTTCAGTTGCGCCAGCTCATGCAAGTTGGAGGCCGACGCCTTCTGCGACATCTCCAACAGCCCCTGCAGCTCCTTGTTCTTCCACACTTCCTCCTCATACCCCTTCTTCAGCTCATCCACGGACACTGTCAACTCGTCCACTGCCGCCTTCAGTCCATCGTTCTCCTCCCGTAGGCCATCAATCAGCCGCTGTGCATCGTTCAGTTCTGTCTGCAGCTGATCGCACCTGAGGACCAGTTCCGGTTCTCTCCCTTTGTTTCCTTCCTTCAGCACCTCTATTTGTTTCTCTAACTTACATCTGTCTGCCTTCTCATTTTCCAATTGTGCTGCAACCTTCTTCTGTTGTTCAAACACAGAGTCAAGGTCCAGCCTCATCTTGTCATTGTCCTCCATCTCAAACGTGAGTTCATCCGACAGCTCCTGCACCTTGTTGTTATCCTCGATCAACTTCTCCTCGAGCTGCGCGATCGTCTCGTCCTTGTCGCTCAGCAACTCCTCCAAGGTTGTGTCGGCAAGGTCGGGGTGAGTAAGTGTGCTCCGGAGCTGCTCCACCTGCTTCTGTAGCTGCGCCTTCTCCCTGTAGAACTCGTGTTCGCGTTCCTTCAGCGTCGCCTGGTGCTGGCAATGAGCACGCTGCATTTGTTCATCCTGCTCCCTCAGGTGCTGCTTGGTAACAGCCAACTCGTGGTCTAGATTGTCAAGTTGGTGGATCTTGTCCTCCAGCTCCTCTTTGAGTCCACACACCTCATGGAGCTCCACCTCGAGACTCTCGATCTTGTCGTTCTTCACGTCCAGCATCGCCTTTGCCTCGCGTAGTTTCGATGTGACGTCGCGCAGCTCGCGCTCCTTGCTCTCCAGGAGCATGTCTCGTTCCGTCAGCTCTTTCGTTAGTCGCTCCACCTTGCT
Organism: Paraescarpia echinospica; assembly: GCA_020002185.1. NCBI lineage: Eukaryota > Metazoa > Annelida > Polychaeta > Sabellida > Siboglinidae > Paraescarpia > Paraescarpia echinospica. The sequence goes on along the minus strand of CM034535.1, from coordinate 76,389,090 downwards.
GCTCCAGTCGTCAGCAGTGGCACGGAGCTCATCCCGCTCCACCTTCAGGTCTCGCACTGTTTGTGTTAGCTCCGCCTCTGTGGTTGCAAGCGCCGCTGCCGTCAGGTCGAGTTTGTGGTGAAGGTCACCAATCTGCTGCTGCTGCCCCCTGGCGGTGTTCTGTGTCTCGCACAGCTGCTGCTTGAGGGTCTGCACCTGCAATGGTCATGCGTGAAGTTCATGCCACACAGGAGGGGCGCGGTCACATGCAAATGAACACATGAACGGCATGCATGTCTGGTGGATATGATGAATAATATCGGAAATTTATTGTAATAATAATATAAATTTAATACACTGATAATATGGATATATAATAATATTCATAGGAATTTAATGAAATAATCTGAATTGATAATAATTATCAATTTTTATATAATAATAGTCACAATTTATAATAATAATAATATTATGTATTTGTAATAATCAGAATTATTAATAAAACAAATTATATATGTAATTTCTTTGATCCACCTAAATTAAAACTATCAGGTATTTTATAGAAATTGTGTAAATTTGGTACATATTTTGATGATATAAAAAATATAAACATTTGCACTCAAATGTGTTCCTCAACAGTGACAGGAACAACTTAAGAAATACTGACTGTAGTATTTAACATCAAATTCTTGGTTATATTTTACTAAAGCAATTTTTGCTATGAAATTCATTGATCTTAAGGCATGACAAAAATGTTGGGTTGCGTCAAATTTCATAACGATCACGAAAGGGAATGATTGTCAGTTGTTGAAAACTATTGTGGGCTGCATAAAATAGTGTCAGTGTCTGACAAGCTATCCAGGCATGTATTAATTAACAGCAACTCATCCACAGTCAAACACCATGCCCAGTACTTATCTCATGAGCGTAACACAGCCAGTAACACACAAACATGCAGAACTATAAAGACTTATCAAATATATAGTATACTGCCATAGTGGTACATCACTGGATCGAGTCAGCTGAATCGAGTGATGCACACTACTGGCAGAAGGTGGAGCCACCTGCTAAAAGCTCCGCTAGATATGAGACTGCAGTTTGACAAAGCATAAAGAACCGAAAGGTAACATCAATGTCTCTCATTGGTTTACACAAGAACCGTTATATTTCTATGCACATACGGGTATGACTTTGGGATTTTGTCAAAATTATTTACCCATTCAGAAGCATTACTTTATCTATTATAGCACTAAGAATACATTCATTAAAATGGATGCCCAGGAAACTAAACAGCAAATGACTAACAAACATGGAAAAATCAAATCATCTACACTAAGCTAGAGGTTAAAAAGCATGAACTAATACGTGACCCTATCATTTCCAACACTTTTAGTCGAGAATTATTCGGTAAACCAAGAAATTACATAGATGGAGCCCCAGATTTGTGGGTCATCCCCTGATCCCAACACAGCAGCAAGGAAGCATGTACAGACAAAGCAAGTCATTGTCCACTGTCCTCACACAGCCCTGTGTCCACCTACCTGTAGTTTCGCAAACTCTGATATTTTCTGTGGTTCTACGACTGGATAGAAGTCATCATGGATGCCAGGCGCCTGCAAGATAGTCCAATGTCAGACATTCCTTGACACATCAGATACAGTCACAAATGCAAGAAAACTTTGTGTGAAAACCAGTATTTATGAGAACTGTTCAGTTTTTTTTCTATTTAAATCTGTGTGCATTTTATGCTAGTTGTGAAATCATACCTGAAAACTGTTGACATCAACACACTAACTGGTGTCAACAGTTTTCAGTACACAAGATCACTGTTAAGCACATCCTTACCCAGAAATCATTTTTTGCCAGTCTCGAATTAAACAAAAGTCATTAATGTGGGCCAGTAGACTTGGAATGATGAATTAATCTAGTGGCCAGCTGGCCCCCTCTAAATTCCATGGGTCTTATCAGTTGCAATTACCGGACATGGACAGTCATCTGCCAGTCTTGAAGACAGACCGACGGGTCCTGCTGTTAAGGAGCAAAATCTATTTTAACCTCATAGACCCTGAACACCGAAATTTCGGTGTTGGAGTATAGTGTTCATATTGATCGCCGTATGGCGCCACTTTCGTTAGCATTGGCTATGCCGTTGGTGCCCGGATGACGACGATACATTCGCGGACATTTTCAGCCATTACTCGATTTGATCCGTGAATTATTAGTATTTTTGCGATTTTTTGGAAAATTGGGGATGTCTCGTCAAAATTTTTGAATTCGTGACTACGATGACTATGAGCGGATGTTGTATATGATGGGCTATGCATCCGATAATTCGGATGTAAATGATATTAGTAGCGGACAGGACAGCGACGTCGATGTCAGTGTGCAATCTGTGTCAAAACCATGCTGTGTCAATAAACATTGAGATTACTTATTGTCACCTGACATTTGACAAAAACTACTGATTTTTTTTTTTTTTTTCATAAGCTGTTATGTGTAAATGCATATATTTTCTGATACATATATGTCAGTAGATTACATGTACATATAAAACATTTACTACTATGCATTTTGTAAACAGTTTTGGGAACATTTTTTGCGATTCATATTTATACATGCGGTCAACCAAAATCATCATACTTGCATGCTAACTGTAATATTTCACAGGTAAATGCACATATTGTTGTAATTTTTCTTGCTGCTCATAGAGGACATATAGGCCTACCTTGCAGTATCAAACTTGTCTCATTTTGTGCTTTCATTCGTACATGAGTGACACAATAAAACTAGATTTTGTATTTCATTTTTGCGATTGTTTACATATACTAATTATATGCTAATTAGCCACACAGTCGCAACTGATAATTTTACTACCATTGGAAAGATCAATCTTCTGTGATTCAGAATATGTATATATTGTAAGGGTTTTGATGAAGAGTTTACATGTTACAAGGCATTACATAACCACATAGGTTGAAACAAAAATAGCTCCTCCAGAAATTCAGGGTTCATCAGGTTAAAAGGCGAAATCAGGTTTATGAGCTCATAAAGGTGTTTGTGAAACAGACCCCAGAAATTCTACCCATCTGTCATCCATGCACATCCATGAGATGACGAGAGATATGCCTACACGTACCTGAGCGAGGTACTGCGAGCGGTCGGCTGTCGTCATGTCCTGCAGGGAGCTGTGGTGTGTCTGTTTCACCAGGTGCAGTTGAGATTTGAGCTCTGTGTTTGTGTGAGTCATCTCAGACAACTCAGTCTGCGCCTTCTCCAGACTCGTCTTCAGCGTGCCAACCTGCAGTTAGTAGTAATAATAATAACTACTACAGCATCCAGGTCCTTGGGAACTCAGACGTGCAACAGACTTGAATTGATTAACATGAAATGATGAACTTTTGCTCAATTTTATTGTAAGACCAATCAACTTTTGCATAATATTTATTATAAGTTCACATGATTTTCACACGATTTCTGTTACACACCTGACTACTATACAATCTCTACTTTAGGTCCAGTTGACTTTAGCATAACTGCTATGATTTATGTACAACTTCCATTTCACATCCACCAAACTACACCAATACAATCTCTGTAACAGGCCCAGCCGATGTTTGCCCAATCCCTACTTAAGTCCACCTGACTACAACACCACATCTTTAATAAGTGTAGTCGACATTTACATCTTGATTGTAAGCCCACATGATTTTTACAAACTCTCTATCGTATGTCCATCCACATGACTTGTACAATACCATTCCTATAGGATTAAAAAATAATACGTTGAAAAGAATGCAGTGTACAGTACCTGATTCTCGAGAAGTTCAATCAAGGCTCCTTCAGTGCCTCTGATTGGCCTTGACACCAAGTCACTCTATAACACACACATTCAGGTTATCTCTACACTACATCACCACATCATAGATACAAGTCACTCTATAACACACATTTAGGTTATCTCTACACTACATCGCTACATCACTGATATAAGTCACTCTATAACACACACACATTTAGGTTATCTCTACACTACATCACTACATCATTGATACAAGTCACTTTATAACACACACATTTAGGTTATCTATACACTGCATCGCTACATCATTGATACAAGTCACTATATAACACACACATTCAGGTTATCTCTACACTACATCACTACATCATTGATACAAGTCACTTTATAACACACACATTTAGGTTATCTCTACATTACATCGCTATATCACTGATATAAGTCACTATATAACACACACATTCAGGTTATCTCTACACTACATCACTACATCATTGATACAAGTCACTCTAAAACACACACATTTAGGTTATCTCTACACTACATCACTACATCATTGATACAAGTCACTCTAAAACACACACATTCAGGTTATCTCTACACTACATCGCTACATCATTGATACAAGTCACTATATAACACACACACATTAAGGTTATCTCTACACTACATCGCTACATCATTGATACAAGTCACTATATAACACACACACATTCAGGTTATCTCTACACTACATCACTACATCATTGATACAAGTCACTTTATAACACACACATTTAGGTTATCTCTACACTACATCACTACATCATTGATACAAGTCACTATATAACATACACATTCAGGTTATCTCTATACTACATCGCACATCATTGATACAAGTCACTATATAACACACACATTCAGGTTATCTCTACACTACATCGCTACATCATTGATACAAGTCACTCTATAACACACACATTCAGGTTATCTCTACACTACATCGCTACATCACTGATACAAGTCACTATATAACACACACATTCAAGTTATCTCTACACTACATCGCTACATCATTGATACAAGTCACTCTATAACACACACTTTCAGGTTATCTCTACACTACATCGGTACATCATTGATACAAGTCACTCTATAACACACACATTCAGGTTATCTCTACACTACATCGCTACATCACTGATACAAGTCACTATATAACACACACATTCAAGTTATCTCTACACTACATCGCTACATCATTGATACAAGTCACTCTGTAACACACACATTCAGGTTATCTCTACAAAACATCGGTACATCATTGATACAAGTCACTCTATAACACACACATTCAGGTTATCTCTACACTACATCGCTACATCATTGATACAAGTCACTCTATAACACACACATTCAGGTTATCTCTACACTACATCGCTACACCATTGATACAAGTCACTCTATAACACACACATTCAGGTTATCTCTACACTACATCGCTACATCACTGATACAAGTCACTCTATAACACACACATTCAGGTTATCTCTATACTACATCGCTACATCATTGATACAAGTCACTCTATAACACACACATTCAGGTTATCTCTACACTACATCGCTACATCACTGATACAAGTCACTCTATAACACACACATTCAGGTTATCTCTACACTACATCGCTACATCATTGATACAAGTCACTATATAACACACACATTCAGGTTATCTCTCCACTACATCGCTACATCATTGATACAAGTCACTCTATAACACACACATTCAGGTTATCTCTACACTACATCGCTACATCATTGATACAAGTCACTATATAACACACACATTCAGGTTATCTCTACACTACATCGCTATATCATTGATACAAGTCACTATATAACACACACATTCAGGTTATCTCTACACTACATCGCTACATCATTGATTCACTGGAACAGACAGATGTATTGGAATGTGTCATTCTGATTTTTATCAGATTCAAGTGTAAAATATATTCTGGCCAGATTTGGGCACAATTTCGTGTTTCTTGGCTTATTTCATTAGACATTATTTACCTCACAAGAAACTATTATATTACCACCATTACTGTACCCACCACTGTACAAAATTATTACCATTACCTTACTTGAATATACAAAAGTTCCACATCCTTGGTTTGCGTCAATACATGACTTATTATTTACGTCACAAGAAACTTGGCTGTTATACTCTTTGCATTGTTTTCTCAGAGCATGTTATATTTGAAAATGTTTCAATCCTTACACCTGCGTAAAAGTACCTAATACAGATTTTGTAGGATAAGATGATATCTAACCAACTCCCACTGTCTTTCCACCCACCTCTTTCCTCTTCACTTTCCCGTCTTTCTTTCTCGCATCTGGTGGCGGCGACTTGGTGCGCGGCGACTTCGACCTTGATTTCTCCTTGACCTTTGCACTGGGCGCCCGATACGGGTGCAGCGTTGGCTTCAACATCTCCCCGCTGTTCTTCCTCCTGACAGTCTCCTTGGTACCTCTTCCCAGATCCTTGACGCTCCTTGCCGCCTCCTTACTATTCCTCAGATTCTCTTTGGAGGCGATCTCAAGGGTCTCCCTGGTGGGTGGTACCCCAAGGGACTTACTGCGGTGATCCCTGGGGTGGTTCCGAGTCACTCTCCGCTTACTCATGGCCCCTGTGTCAGCATCAGTGTCATCGCTGGATAGCTCCGACGACGCCGGGCGAGTTTCAAACTTGCTTGAATGCGACATCCGGAGCAGAGATTCAGCGCCGGTGGACCGTCGGTGCGATGACCGCACACTCCTTGGGACACTGTCACGCTGGTCATCCTCTTTCTGACCTTCGTCGTCGTCAAGGTAACCGGTGAGACGGGAGTGAGAGCCGGTGCTGGAATCGCTCATGGCCTGGGTTCCACCCTCCATCTTCTTGTAGGGCCAGGTACACGTGAAGTTTGTCCGGTCTGAACTGTTGCTGCTCGCCCTTGACGAGTCGGTGAGTGACTTGGATGCACACGCCGGGTGCGACAGTGATGGACTGCTGGCGTGACGCGTCGCTGTAACGCCATCGACCAGTGATGACACCTGGCGGCCGCTGCTCGCTGCGCTCGTCCCGCTTCCCCGACGGACATCAACGAGGGAGGATCGGGGGGAGGAAGCAAGGGAAGAGGTCGCGGATGAGGTTGCAGCGATGTAGTTGTGAAGGCACGCCTGCAGCGCCTGCATCCACTTGGTGCGGATACCTGATGTCATTGCCGACAGCACCACGTCACCATGCTGGGTCTGGCAACACACAGGTGTGTCATTAGTTCAACAGGTTAACATCTTAACTATGATTATTATTATTACTACATAAATTTAGAAAATGCCATTTTAGGTGTCTTAGACATTATGCCGATTTTGTAAACACCCGTGAACGGGGCATTAGTCCCAGGTTTGATGGTGTTTAAATAAATTTTATTATTATTATTTTTTGTTATTGTACACTATATCTGGGACCATCTGGTTCATAAGTATGAGTAAATGTTGTAAACATGCAATCATAAATATTATAAAGATTTTAAATGAACGCATTTATAAATAAATACCGGGGTAGAGCATTAGATTAGGATTAATAAATAACTCTAATCAATATCATAAATATATAAAATACATGGTCACAAGACATCGTAGTTGGCATATTTATCAATGGAAATAAGTAATCTTAAAAGATAATTTTTAGTAGGTTCTTAACTTGTATTATTGTCAATTCAATATTCTTGATACAAACATATTTGCTTTGAAATATACAATAAAATGTAAAACAGTTAACATGTAAAACAGTTAACATGTAAAACAGTTAACATGTAAAACAGTTAACATGTAAAACAGTTTTTAGGTAATACCACTGTATTAAATGGGATGAAAGATTGTTGAAAACTATTCTGAAAGTGTGCAGTACGAAGCACATCCATGTAACAATTATAACATGAACAAAATAAGACTGCCAACATATCAATTGTGTTTGAGATAAGTTATTTTTAAAAGCATATGCTTATGTTTTAGTAATAACAATAAGATGAAGAATGTGTTCATAAAATGTTGGTTGACATATTTTGTTAATGTTGTCTACAATGTTTTTATTTATATAGTTATTATAAGAAACAAAATAATTAATTTAATTCACAAAAAAATCAAATATATAGGAAATAATCCAAATTAATCTAAAAACAATAGTAGAGTTACCTCGAGTTTGAAGCCATAGTTTCTTGAGACATTGACCTCGGTCACTCTGTAGATGGAGGACAAGTCAATGACGCCATCTAGCTGATTGCTGCCCTCGGAAGCCGAGTCACGGAAATATCGCAAGAAGTTTGAGTTGAGTACGAACCAGTGCTTGGTCCAATCCTGCAGAGAAAGATCCAACTTTCAAGATATATATTAACAAATAAAAAAAACAGTATACTTCTTACCAATGATTTTTTAGAGCCCTAATAAACAGTATGGGTAGTCAAATGAAACACAACGTCGGGATTCGTTTATGTTCATAAATATTCAGACAGCGCTTCTATGAATTATATTTCTGTGCTGATGTTTTTGGACAGCTAAGAATTTAAATATTTGTAGGTGTTCAAATGCACACAGTAATACGGGCGGTGTGATGTCTATGTAGTAGTGTCAGCCTCACCTTGTCAGTCACCCCCTGTTTCACCAGCCAACCCTTCTTGGTGTACTGCACATCCGGGGACGACTGCACACAAACAACAGCACTTGAAGCATCACATTGAAAACACTGTAGCACATCTTTTGTAATATCATCTATGACAAATGTATTTCAATAATCACTCATGCGTAACTTTTAACTTATTGTGTTTGTACTATTGTTTGTAAGCTATTGACTATATGCTCGGGCAGATAAGATACTAAACCTGGTCATTTTACATCACACAAATGCATTCATGTTGTGGCCGTATATCTAGGGTGATAGAAATTTTGTTTACCCTGTAGTAATTACAACCATATGTACGGTAATTACCAAAAATACAATTACAAATTATAATCACTAACAATTAAATGTGGTTAAAAGAACAATTCTTATACAGTCTACATATCTGTATCCACTCATTCATATCTTACAATAATAGTAATGTTGTATTTTATAATATATGATTATAGATTACACCATTACAGGCTACATGTTACACAATAGATGATCACAAAGTACACATTACATGATATGTTATTACAACTTAAAATGTACATATTACATTAATGGTAGATGATTACATGACATAGTGCAATATTACAGTATACATGTTAAAATTACATGTTAAAGTTACACATGCAGGCATAAATGGAAAATCATTCAAACAAGTCTTCATCAACATAATCATCAAACTGTGTCATATTTCACTTGAGACTCAGAACTGACCTCTCTGTGGACAGTGTCCAGTCTGTGTCCACTACCTGGCCGCACGGCCGCCACATCCCCTGACTTGGCCATCTACAACACCGCGCACGTACTCAGTGACCGGTCACAAGACTGATCACAACACTAGACATACTGGTCTATATAGACGGCTTCCTCAGGAGACAGGTCAAACTGTGGTGGTCACATTTGACTTAAATACTATCTTTAGTTGATACAGAAGACTTACTCATATATCATAGCATTTCATCATGTGCTCAGTATTCATTTCAAATCATCAAAAATAAAATAATAATAATACTGATAATTAAATGTTTGCACAGGATGCACATATCTGACAAATAATATACAAACATCACTTTTAAGTATATTTTATGAGAAAAAATAAATAAAAGGTTAAGGTATATTCGAAAATTCACTTTATTTCCCTTTTTAGTTGTTAGTATTTTGGCATGTGTAGCAATTTCGGATTTTACATTTATCGTTGTAGTTTGAGATGATGAACTGTTTAGTACACGTAGTAAATCCATTCAAGGAATGAGTGCGAATTTTGTCTGCGATTAAATTTGAAAGTGTTGTTCAAAACATGAGCAATACTTTATCTTACGGTTTTTGTATGTTCTGCAGATATGTAGGTAGATTACCATTCTGATGTTTATAAGCAAACCGTAGTTGTTGAATTTTAAATAAGTCTTCAACTTTCAATTAATTAATGCTTTTCAATAACGGTTTGGAGTGTGACATGTATGAGCTGTTTGTTATTACTCTAACTGTTTGGTGTGTGACATGTATGAGCTGTTTGTTATTACTCTAACTGTTTGGTGTGTGACATGTATGAGCTGTTTGTTATTACTCTAACTGTTTGGAGTGTGACATGTATGAGCTGTTTGTTATTACTCTAACTGTTTGGAGTGTGACATGTATGAGCTGTTTGTTATTACTCTAACTGTTTGGAGTGTGACATGTATGAGCTGTTTGTTATTACTCTAACTGTTTGGAGTGTGACATGTATGAGCTGTTTGTTATTACTCTAACTGTTTGGAGTGTGACATGTATGAGCTGTTTGTTATTACTCTAACTGTTTGGAGTGTGACATGTATGAGCTGTTTGTTATTACTCTAACTGTTTGGAGTGTGACATGTATGAGCTGTTTGTTATTACTCTAACTGTTTGGAGTGTGACATGTATGAGCTGTTTGTTATTACTCTAACTGTTTGCTTTTGTAGTTTAGTAATTTTTGTATGATTTTCACCCCATGCGAGTAAACAGTCATTGATGTGGGGGACCACAAGTGCACTATAAAGTGTTAGTAAAACATGTTGTGGCAACACATGTTTCAGTTTATTTATTATTCCAATTGTTCTTGACAATTTATTACATATTTTATCAATGTGTATATTCTAGATTAGGAGTTTATCTAACATTAATCCTAGAAAATTAAAATGATCTACACATTCTAGTGGTCTGTCATCTATATTTAATTGCAATCTTGGAATTCGTTTCTGAGGATAATAGAACATCTTGCATTTTGATTTACCAACATTTAGTGAAAGTTTGTTTACTTTTAATCATGCACTTACTTTATCCAATTCAGCATTAATATCATTAAAATTGTTAGATTGTGTATTGAAAGAACTAAATTCAGCATTCATAATAACATCATCAAAATTATTAGATTGTGTATTGAAAGAACTGAATGAGCTTGATAAAGTTGATCCGTCAGCATATAGAAGTAATTTGAAACATTAGTTGCATATACAATATAATTTATATACATCTAGTATCTAGACTTTAGGTCACACAGAAGGCTTATTTGAAACTTATATAGTGACTACAATACATTATTGACTGAAAACTCAATACAGTGACCACATGGTAAATGTGGGCTAAAAATAATTGTGCAACCACATATGACTTAGTCGTAATATTATGATAACTTATGATTTAAGTATTACACAATCACAAATACAGTTATTCAGTGTACAGTCAACAGTACAGTATACATTGGTACACAACAGTGTTTTCACATCATAGACAACAGTACATGTTAGACTCCTACCACTGCTGCGAATAATAATCAGCAAGGTTGTTCCATGAGACCAGGATAACTTATAATTTATTACTTATTTACCAAATGACTCATATTAATTATATGAATTTTTAGTTTTTATGCCCCAGTTTACTGGATGTTAAAATTGATCCTACTTATACATAAAACAGAATGACACACTAATTAGCTACCAAACTAGGCAAGACCTTGCTATATCAATGTAAACAGATTTTATATTAATTGTATTTTTTTATAGGAATCAACAGTCGGTTCTTGGGATTAGAAGGGGCCTACGAGCCTGGTTGTCATGGTGATGGAGTAGTGAACTCTGACATTACAGTTTTATTCACATAATCCAACTATGTGCTCTTTGTATGTCATGAACAAGTACACGACCTGGTTATATACAGACACTGGTATAGTCACTGCTTGTATCACTGAATATGCCCCATAAAAACTCAAATCATGTTTAAATGTCAAAGTCTGACAAAAACAAACTTAAGACCGTTGAACAATGCAGCGTTAGTGCGTTACCCTATATTTTACAACCATCGTTAAAAAATTTTCATCTGATCTCATCTAATAAACAGGAATAAAAAATAGTCTTTTTGGCAAATGATAGTTGGAAACAGGTTGTGTTCTGTCAGGTGTTCTTTTTCAAGTCCTTTCATCAGCACTACTTGCACACTAGGGCAGTAGTCTTTACCTTACATCACAGACATTGTTAAAGATTTTTCACTTGACCTGATCTCATAAACATGGATAAAAATACAGTCTATTTTAGCAACTGCCAGATGGAGAAACACCAAACAAGTTGTGTTCTGTCAGTAGGGGCATGGGGGTAGATAGGGTTGCAGCTGACAACATTCCGGACGAGGGTTGGGGTGGGCTGGCCTGAGGCGAGAGATTGCACAATTACAGCTAGTGGGGGTTCGGAACAAATGACAATCGTCACCCAACCATATCCAAAGACAGCCAGCATAGCCTGTGATAGTGGAAGTATGCCTTGCATAGAATGCACCAATTGTTGATTGTATATTATCACATTCGTGTGTCTCACATAGTTTGACACCGAGCCAAAATGGCGCTCACTGTTCCTGTGTTGTGCGTTTCTGGCTCAAATAATGGCTCAGAAATATGAGAAACCCAATATATTTCTTAGTTTTGTACCTGCATTATTTCAGTAGAAGTTACCAGTATACAAACACTTTATTTTATTCTATTGTGTGATTGCGTAAATAATCACAGAGTAATAAACAGAGTTGGTCTATCAAAGAGAAAATGGCAGAGAAATATTGTGGCCGCTAGAAAAGGGGGAGACCACAGCCGAGATTGGAGGATGGCATAAAGAGGGAATTTAGAAAGTCAGAAAAAGGTGGAGGGAGGGTGCTGCTGATAGAGAGCAGTGAAGGGCAACTGCAGCAAGAGCAGTATAGGAGCACAGGACCTAGACCTCTCCCATGTTCAGAGGAACTAGGAGGAAGAACGGTACAGGAGCTAGACCTCTCCCATGTACAGAGGAACTAGGAGGAAGAACGGTACAGGAGCTAGACCTCTCCCATGTACAGAGGAACTAGGAGGAAGAACAGTGCAGGAGCTAGACCTCTCCCATGTACAGAGGAACTAGGAGGAAGAACAGTACAGGACCTAGACCTCTCCTATGTACAGAGGAACCAGGAAGAAGAACAGTACAGGAGCTTGACCTCTCCCATGTACAGAGGAACTAGGAGGAAGAACGGTACAGGAGCTAGACCTCTCCCATGTACAGAGGAACTAGGAGGAAGAACAGTGCAGGAGCTAGACCTCTCCCATGTACAGAGGAACTAGGAGGAAGAACAGTACAGGACCTAGACCTCTCCTATGTACAGAGGAACCAGGGAGGACAAAACAGTAGGAGGAAGAACAGGACCTAGACTAGACAGTACAGGAGCTAGACATCTCACTTGTACAGAGGAACCAGGTGGAAAAACGGTACAGGAGCTAGACATCTTCCATGTACAGAGGAACCAGGAGGACAAACAGTACAGGAGCTAGACCTCACCCCTGTACAAGGGAACCAGGAGAAAGAACAGTACAGGAGTTAGACCTCACCCCTGTACAAGGGAACCAGGAGAAAGAACAGTACAGGAGCTAGACCTCACCCCTGTACAAGGGAACAAGGAGGATGAACAGTACAGGATCTAGACCTCACCCCTGTACAATGGAACCACCATGAGGAAGAACAGTACAGGATCTAGACCTCACCCCTGTACAATGGAACCACCATGAGTAAGAACAGTACAGGATCTAGACCTCACCCCTGTACAATGGAACCACCATGAGGAAGAACAGTACAGGATCTAGACCTCACCCCTGTACAATGGAACCACCATGAGGAAGAACAGTACAGAATCTAGACCTCACCCCTGTATAAAGGAACCATGAGGAAGAACAGTACAGGATCTAGACCTCACACCTGTACAATGGAACCACCATGAGTAAGAACAGTACAGGAGCTAGACCTCACCCCTGTATAAAGGAACCATGAGGAAGAACAGTACAGGAGCTAGACCTCACCCCTGTACAATGGAACCACCATGAGTAAGAACAGTACAGGAGCTAGACCTCACCCCTGTATAAAGGAACCATGAGGAAGAACAGTACAGGATCTAGACCTCACCCCTGTACAATGGAACCACCATGAGTAAGAACAGTACAGGAGCTAGACCTCACCCCTGTATAAAGGAACCATGAGGAAGAACAGTACAGGAGCTAGACCTCACCCCTGTACAATGGAACCACCATGAGTAAGAACAGTACAGGAGCTAGACCTCACCCCTGTATAAAGGAACCATGAGGAAGAACAGTACAGGAGCTATACCTCACCCCTGTACAACAGAACCACCATGAGTAAGAACAGTACAGGAGCTAGACCTCACCCCTGTACAATGGAACCACCATGAGGAAGAACAGTACAGGAGCTAGACCTCACCCCTGTACAATGGAACCATCATGAGGAAGAACAGTACAGGAGCTAGACCTCACCCCTGTACAATGGAACCACCATGAGGAAGAACAGTACAGGAGCTAGACCTCACCCCTGTACAATGGAACCATCATGAGGAAGAACAGTACAGGAGCTAGACCTCACCCCTGTACAATGGAACCACCATGAGTAAGAACAGTACAGGAGCTAGACCTCACCCCTGTACAATGGAACCACCATGAGTAAGAACAGTACAGGAGCTAGACCTCACCCCTGTACAATGGAACCACCATGAGGAAGAACAGTACAGGAGCTAGACCTCACCCCTGTACAATGGAACCACCATGAGGAAGAACAGTACAGGAGCTAGACCTCACCCCTGTACAATGGAACCACCATGAGTAAGAACAGTACAGGAGCTAGACCTCACCCCTGTACAATGAACCACCATGAGTAAGAACAGTACAGGAGCTAGACCTCACCCCTGTACAATGGAACCACCATGAGTAAGAACAGTACAGGAGCTAGACCTCACCCCTGTACAATGGAACCACCATGAGGAAGAACAGTACAGGAGCTAGACCTCACCCCTGTACAATGGAACCATCATGAGGAAGAACAGTACAGGAGCTAGACCTCACCCCTGTACAATGGAACCACCATGAGTAAGAACAGTACAGGAACTAGACCTCACCCCTGTACAATGGAACCACCATGAGGAAGAACAGTACAGGAGCTAGACCTCACCCCTGTACAATGGAACCACCATGAGTAAGAACAGTACAGGAGCTAGACCTCACACCTGTACAATGGAACCACCATGAGTAAGAACAGTACAGGAGCTAGACCTCACCCCTGTACAATGGAACCACCATGAGTAAGAACAGTACAGGAGCTAGACCTCACACCTGTATAAGGGAACCACCATGAGGAAGAACAGTACAGGAGCTAGACCTCACACCTGTACAATGGAACCACCATGAGGAAGAACAGTACAGGAGCTAGACCTCACACCTGTATAAGGGAACCATGAGGAAGAACAGTACACAAGCTAGGACTCACCACTGTACAAGGGAACCATGAGGAAGAACAGTACGGGAGCTAGACCTCACTCTTGCACAAGGGAACCAGGAGGAAGAACAGTACGGAAGCTAGACCTCACCGCTGTACTAGGGAACCATGAGGAAGAACAGTACGGGAGCTAGTCCTCACTCTTGCACAAGGGAACCAGGAGGAAGAACAGTACGGAAGCTAGACCTCACCGCTGTACTAGGGAACCATGAGGAAGAACAGTACGGGAGCTAGACCTCACTCTTGCACAAGGGAACCAGGAGGAAGAACAGTACGGAAGCTAGACCTCACCGCTGTACTAGGGAACCATGAGGAAGAACAGTACGGGAGCTAGACCTCACTCTTGCACAAGGGAACCAGGAGGAAGAACAGTACGGAAGCTAGACCTCACCGCTGTACTAGGGAACCATGAGGAAGAACAGTACGGGAGCTAGACTTCTCCCCTGGACCTGGGAACCATGAGGAAGAACAGAATTAAAAATTCTTGAACACATGTTCTGATCGTAGGATAGCATAACAAGAATGCAAAGCATTCTCAGTATCTATTATTATATGTCTCAACATGCAGGGACTGGCATATCAGTGCAGGCGATACATGGCTTAGGGTATATTTAGGATCACAAGAGGCACGGATATGCAGGTAGTTTTGAGGTGTTTTGTGACCCTGGGGGGATGAATGCCAGGATGTATCTATTTATATACAGAACTATACAAGGTAATGTGTTCCTATTGTTCTTTAATTCTACAGTAAGATGTGAAAATATTGCAATCAAACAAATATCCTGATAATCATAGAACAATACTTCACTACAATACTTCAAAGTTGTGCTATCTCTTCTTATTTCTTCATTATCTTCATCATTTGTTATCAACTGATATTTCTTCTAATCTGGAACTAGCCGTCGATACTGTTCCCTATTCCATGAGCTTTTAATTTAAGTAACAATCTTTGGCACTGCGGCACTATATCAAAAGTTTTGTGAAACTCGAAGAAGATAAAATCTACTGGTGGCCCTTCATCTACTCATGCAGTGGTTTCCCTTGTGCTACACTTGACTTAGATTTTACATGTTGATATGAATTTGTTAATTTATTAATGAAGTCTACCCTGTGGTCTCTAATAACGTACACACTATGAATGCGAAACACGATCTGGTCAGTAACAGATTAGTTACTTTTTTCTCAAATCCTTTTTTTAATAAGGCCGTAGTGCCTAATTGCATGTTGTAGTTATCACTCTCCTCGTTTTTGAATGATGATTTGATTCAGGTAAAGCAACTTCATCGCAATTGTTGAGTTCATGGTAATTATATCACATTGAACAATTCATCTGCTTAAAACCCCTTTCCTTTTTTAGTTTTATTTCACACCTCATATAATTTCCCTTGTAATTCCTTTCTGAAACTACATAACCAGTCTGTCCTATTGGACATTTGTAACATCTTTGTTAGATTGCATTACAGTGATATTTATGAAGCTTTATGAAGGTCAATAATGTTTAAAGGTCATATAACTAGAGGATGTTGTAGCCGGTTGATAAAAGAAGCGACAAAAACAACACATTGCATTGAAAATAATTATATGATTGTTAACAAAAACTAATTGTATATGCTAACAATGACACGTACAACAGTAAGTGTCTAACATCCCCATAGGGTCTGTTTCCATGACAGGGCACTTACCTTGTATTCATCAGTCTCATTCTTACTGCGTCCATTCAGCAGCAGTGAACTTGTTGGACTTCGTGGCTGTGACTGCCACAAGGGGTCAGCACTGTTCCAGACAGGTGGCGGAGACGGGCTCCTCTCGTTACTCCTCCATGATCGCGATAACGACAATGGTGCAGGGGGCCCGGCCATGGCGCTCGTCCGTCCATGCGCGCTAAAGGTGCTCGAGTCCTGACCAATGGAATTTAGACTTGTGGTAAATGTCAATGGCTGTGTGGCAGGTATAGGGGCAGGTGCCAAGCGGGATGTGTGCAAGAGGGGAGAAGCCTTAGATGTAGAGGGAGATCTAGGGACAGAATGTTCACAACGAATAGCCACAGCTGCCTTTCCGGCCTTAGTTGGCGCATTCCGTACAGTTCTGCCACCAGTGGGTGCCACTGGTGGTGTGCTGGCTCCTTTAGACTGTGCCTCCCAGAATCGCGCCTTGTTAGCGACAGTGTTAGTCAGCGTTAATCCGTTGAGTTTAGCCACTCTACTCTGTCGTCCGCTGTCGCCCGTACCGGCGACATAGTGATCCATGGGGCGCAGTTTCGGCACGCTGGCCAGCTGCACATAACAATCGTGCTTCGTTTTAGGTGCAGGCGGATCAGGGTTGACTAGAGCCTCAAAGAGTGTCCTAGGTTTGTGGGGGCGGTCACACGCAACTACGCAAGCGGCAGTGGAGTCAGTACTGTTAGCATTGCACACAAGAGAGTCAGCAAAACAACACACACTCACCGGACGTTGACGAGCATGCAAGGGCGCCCCTGGTGGCAGAAAGCTACCACTGACGAGACTCTCGCGCGATCGGCTGCGAAAGTTCCTGCCTAGCGCTACAAAGGTGGCGGGGTCATCGTCATCGGGCCGCGACGTTGGCAAGTCATGCAAGCTACTACTGCGGCGCATGCCATCCTGTTGTGAGTTCTTATGCTTCATGCTGCGAATGCCGCGATACGTGAGCGCATGACCGTTGACGTTCTCCGCTGAACCGGTCTGTCGCAGTGTGTCCGGGTAGGACATCGCGAGGCTGCCGGTGCGCGTGATGCGCTGCCACCAGGGCAGTTCCTTCTTACTGGCGTAGCCTTGCGTGGGGACGGAGCGATAGGGTGGGTGGTAGACACGTTTAGACGGGGGTACAATGGCAGTGGTGTCATGCATGCGGGTTGCCATAGTGGTTGAAGTACTTACTCCGGTGCTCGCTGTCGAATCACACGTCACGTCTTCTGGCTCGCTCTACAACAACAAGATTCAACGCATGACGATCAACCTACCTTATTTTATACACACAGTTACTACTCACAGTATAATGTTAATACACTATAATGCCACTACGTAGTCAGACACCTAAAAATTATTAAATTATCACCTGTCCGAAAACGTATAGCACAATAAATTATTTTTGGTGTCCGAAAACATAGTCACTATTGACTGTATGTACGCGGACATACAAAAATATGACGTGTCTGAAAACATACTGTATAACAAATATAATTATATTTGTAGATGTTTACAGTATCCGAAGACATTCATTATGCTGTTACAAATCAATACATACAGTTATGACACACAATATAATATAAATCATTACAGACACATAACAAGAAACGTCAACATGACAACATAAACTCAACTTACTCCTAAAATAAACAATAACAGAAGTCAAGAGAAAACCTGCTTTTACTATACCACACCAACAATACATCAACAAGACCAATGTTGCCCTCTAAACACATACACGGTATGTGACATAATTCCCACAGACGGCCACAGCTGCAGCAATACTCTCTAATCCTGGCTGACACCCATGAGCCACGTATTGGCAGTTGTAATCATCACCTAGACATACTACATAGACTCAATATTGTGACAGTCCACATAGCTACTACATCCTAAACTATGTTTTCTTAGTAGTCCAGTAGTCGTCGGTCTTGACATGCCAAACCCTCTACATAAACAACTGCTGCCAGCGTCTTCCTCTAATGCAGTAGCAGAGCTTGGGTGTTTAAATAATGAGATAAAATTCCTTGCTCTTTCTGACTTTTTGCCAGCAAAAACAACTTCTTATCAGACCACTATGGTTTCTCATAGTTCATCAGTTAGCAGCAAATCAAGGTTTGGCATTGATGGCCTATTTAGCCAAATCGGTGCTCAAATCTAGTGGGGTTTCAAACCAATTCACTGCACAGCAGTGGAATGCCATTCAAAGTTACCCTTTAAACTTTGCGTCAGTTCCGATTATTTACAAACAAAATGAAGGAAGAATTAAACAGCCATGGACGTGGGTAGCAACTAAGGCCAATGACGTCAAATAACGCATTTGAACGCAATTTATTTTAATTACTACCCTGGCATGTTATCATTCAGTAAAGATGTGGTCCTATAGAACATGCACTGCATGACGCCCAGTATGTCAATAGACCAATATCATGATATAGGTTAGCAGCACTTTTGTATGTGTTTATATACAGGACACACAAAGACCACATGTCTATATACTGGCCACGAAAATATCCACCAAACATCACAACATTCAACAATTGAAACAGTCACACTCTGAAACATGCCAAGTTAACGCAGCAGGGAAGAAAATGCTAGATACACAGATCTCTATTGTCATCGATACTGTCAGTGCATATCCTCCAAATACTCATACATCACATATAACACCTGGTATAGACTTCACATACCTGAGTAACTTATCACAACACTGCATCATGAACACCTACATGTGTGAGCTGTGTGTAGAACAACAATAACGGAGACACAAAGATAGACTGAAATGGAAAGACAGAGATCCGGCAGGCACAAAGACAAGCACCAAGGCTACGTGTGAATCATCTACCATTGGCTCGGCTCAGGTCTTTTGAAATGCTTTGAAAAAAACAGGAACAGTGACAACGGCTGCAAGAGAGTAGTTGACATGGGTAGCTGTCACCCGTACGCATGCACAGGTGACAGGAAGGCCTGGTCACACACCGTCACACATCTGTCAAATCTTACCACTCCTCGTTGCGTACTACAAGCTTTGACCACAGTCCTGTATAATCCAGCTTTGAAGTTGTGTCTTGCATTGTCTGTGTCCAGCTACAAAGTCTCGGACAACAGGAAGCAGAGTCACAGATGTCCTCTCATGACGGCTGTGACATTCGCACAAATTATCACCTGTTTTGACAGTTGTGATATTACCCCTAATGTCAATGACCAGGGGTATGTCCTATCAAATAGGCTGTGATTATAACACAAACTGTCACTCGAGTGTTTTGAAGGCTGTGACACTAACACAACATGTCATCTCTGTTATGCAATGTCATTAGCACAAAGTGTCACTTGGCGTGTTGACAACACAAAGTTTCAACTATATCTTATCTTGGAGTCTGTGATGGCAACACAAAGTGTCACCAGTGTCCGGTCTTGAAGACAATGATGACAATACAAAGTGTCAACTGTGTCCTGTCACGGAAACTGTGATGACAACACAAAGTATCACTTCTCAACCATATCCTGTATTGACAACAGTGTAAACAACACAGAGTGTCACCAGTCTGTGATGACAACTCAAAGTGTCACCTAAATCCCATCCTAAAGCCAGTGACAATCTCACACACTCACCTACACCCTACCCTGCATGTAATGATGACAGGACACAATGTCACCAGTATCCAGCCTCAGATGTGATGGCTGCTGTTGCTTGACGTGCCTCACTGCTGTCTTGTCTCTAACCACACAGCAGTGGCGCAGTAGAAATCCTACAGGGTGCCAAAGCAGCCACAACGCCACCTGCCTTATCGCACCATCTCCCTCTGACACTGATACGCAGCGGGTATTACATCCACAACACACAGGGCGTCCTCATGTGTGAAGACCAGCATGAAAATTCACTTCACCAGCTTACGTCATGGAAAAGATACAGCAAGATTTGAGAACTTCACAGAACTTGATGTACAAAGCCACCAAGCAGTCGTGACAGGAAACGCTGGCCGAGACAAGACGACTAACTGCAGTGTCAGTCGAACAACCACTTACATGGAAGGCACCATCCCCCACTGTGATTTGATAATCATATCACCAAGCCTAGAGATATTGACACCAGATATCACAGGTGCTGCCACATAGCGGTTTGTAGCATTCAATGAAGACACAGGCTGCTACTTGCTGTGCAGTTGTATCCTGCAATTGACAGACACTACAAGTTCATGGAAACAAGAAAAAAGGTAATAAAACATGTCTTCAGAAACGTGTCACTTTGTGTAGCCTAACAAAGACTGACACACTTTATCAGAGGTGTCATGTCAACTCTGCCTTAGAAGCATCCAGATTCCGACAGTGAGTCATACAATATGGGAGTGACACATGACATGATGTCAACTACAGTGACAATTGTGACCACAAAGATCCACGGTGTCAATAAATTACAATGACAGTCATCAATCATACTCATACAAACCTTTTTATTGGGTTACTAATGATGACATTAAACTTACTGTCAACATAGAGGGTTTGGCAACAGACAGATACAGACACACAGACAGATACACAGACAGAGAGAAAGAGAAACATACAGACAGACAAATAAACAGACAGACAGACACAAAGATAGTCAAATAGACAGACAAATAGACAGACAAATAGACAGACAGACAGACAGACAGACAGACAGACAGACAGACAGACAGACAGACAGACAGACAGACAGACAGACAGACATATAGACAGACAAATAAACAGACAGACAGACACAAAGATAGACAAATAGACAGACAAATAGACAGACAGACAGACAGACAGACAGACAGACAGACAGACAGACAGACAGACATATAGACAGACAAATAGACAGACAGACAGCCTGACAGACATACAGACAAATAAACACACTGACAGATATACAAACAAATAGACAGACAGAGAGACAGACATATAGACAAATAAACAGACAGACAGAAAGACGAGTAATAGACATTAGAAGGAGAAGACATCATGGCAGGTGATGACAGATACTGACCGTGATGGTGGTAGTGGCAGTGGACTTAGGAGCTACGTAGGCGGGGGAGCGGCGAGTCTTCACCTTGGTGCTGCGAGGATACATGACCAGGACGTCATACCACCTGCAAACACAGAGGGTACATGACCAGGACGTCATACCACCTGCAAACACAGAGGGTACATGACCAGGACGTCATACCACCTGCAAACACAGAGGGTATATGACCAGGACGTCATACCACCTGCAAACACAGAGGGTACATGACCAGGACGTCATACCACGTGCAAACACAGAGGATACATGACCAGGACGTCATACCACCTGCAAACACAGAGGATACATGACCAGGACGTCATACCACCTGCAAACACAGAGGGTACATGACCAGGACGTCATACCACAGGCTAACACAGAGGGTACATGACCAGGACGTCATACCACCTGCAAACACAGAAGAAACCTGACCAGGACATCACACCACCTGCAAACACAGAGGACACATGACCAGGACATCACACCACCTGCAAACACAGAGGACACATGACCAGGACGTTATACCACCTGCAAACACAGAAGAAACCTGACCAGGACATCACACCACCTGCAAACGCAGAGGACACTTGACCAGGATATCACACCACCTGCAAACACAGAGGACACATGACCAGGACGTTATACCACCTGCAAACACAGAAGAAACCTGACCAGGACGTCATACCACCTGCAAACACAGAGGACACATGACCAGGACGTCATACCACCTACAAACACAGAGGACATATGACCAGGATATCACACCACCTGCAAACACAGAGGACACATGACCAGGACATCACACCACCTACAAACACAGAGGACACATGACCAGGACGTTATACCACCTGCAAACACAGAAGAAACCTGACCAGGACATCACACCACCTGCAAACGCAGAGGACACTTGACCAGGATATCACACCACCTGCAAACACAGAGGACACATGACCAGGACGTTATACCACCTGCAAACACAGAAGAAACCTGACCAGGACGTCATACCACCTGCAAACACAGAGGACACATGACCAGGACGTCATACCACCTACAAACACAGAGGACATATGACCAGGATATCACACCACCTGCAAACACAGAGGACACATGACCAGGACATCACACCACCTGCAAACACAGAGGACACATGACCAGGATATCATACCACCTGCAAACACAGAGGACATATGACCAGGATATCATACCACCTACAAACACAGAGGACACATGACCAGGATATCATACCACCTACAAACACAGAGGACATATGACCAGGATATCACACCACCTGCAAACACAGAGGACACATGACCAGGATATCATACCACCTGCAAACACAGAGGACATATGACCAGGATATCATACCACCTGCAAACACAGAAGAAACATGACCAGGATATCATACCACCTACAAACACAGAGGACATATGACCAGGACGTTATACCACCTGCAAACACAGAGGACATATGACCAGGATATCATACCACCTGCAAACACAGAGGACACATGACCAGGATATCATACCACCTGCAAACACAGAAGAAACATGACCAGGATATCATACCACCTACAAACACAGAGGACATATGACCAGGACGTTATACCACCTGCAAACACAGAGGACATATGACCAGGATATCATACCACCTGCAAACACAGAGGACACATGACCAGGATATCATACCACCTGCAAACACAGAAGAAACATGACCAGGATATCATACCACCTACAAACACAGAGGACATATGACCAGGACGTTATACCACCTGCAAACACAGAGGACATATGACCAGGACGTCATACCACCTACAAACACAGAGGACATATGACCAGGATGTCATACCACCTACAAACAGAGTGGACAGTCTACTGTGATGGTCAGTATACAATGGTCATCTACAACAATGGGCACTGGTTTATTGGAAAACAACACACGCACGCACACACACAACCATAAACATATACTTGAACACTTGTATGCAATTAGGACTGTTTTTAGCTTGGGAATGAACACCTGTCATGGGAGAGTAGATCTGTGATGGGACAGCTGGTGAAAGACGAAGCTAGCTGAGGCGGCAACACAAATTTTTCTTCAATGACATTCCATGCCACAACCCAGTTATATTTCATAAATAACTTCACACCATTTTTTCTGAACAAATCTCAATGGAATGCCAAAAACGAGACATGCAAATAGGATAGGTCTGTGATAAGCTTACACATCTATCTGCTACTTTAATTATACACACATTTTATGGAAGAAAACATTTCATCACTGCAACAGGTTCCAGTTAGAGCAAATATACACTAAAAACTCTAAAACACATTGCCTTGCACATTTTGTAGTAACAAACGAAAGGGTATATAGCTAGGAGGCCCATATCAAAACCCATAAAGAAGTAAATGTTAACTACATTATCTGCTGAATGTAGCATGGAGCAAATCAAAAACAATGTATTTATTAAAACCAGATAACTATATTTAGTGTAGATCATGACAAACATTCAAATTAATCCGTTGCAGGTTGAACCTGACATTACAAACAATGCATGACACATTTAGCAGCAGATATCTAGATCAAGACCAGTATGGGCAATAACCAATAAGCCAGGTTATCGCAACCTGACATTACAGTTTAATATCTGCATCGTTATTCGTTCACATTTGCTTGAAGCATCGTAGAACATATGCTTGCAATCAGTGTGCCACTAAAGTGTGCCACTAAAGTGTGCCACTACAGCAACACTGGTTACCAGCTGTGATCAAATGCAGTGTCTTCAAAGTTGAGTAGTTCCGAGACACTGAGTATGAGAAAACTCTTAATACCCGTGTATATGGTCCTTGCAATAGACTGGGCGAGAAAACTGAAGGAAAGTCAAGCAGAAACGTAAAGATGTGTTTACAAAGTTCAAAATGAAGGCCTTTGAATCGGCGGCCACCGATTCAAAATCTGACCCGCCGATTCAATCCTCGAAAAATGTTCAAGTTATCGGCCCGACACTGCCGGTTCACAAACGCCACCAGTTTATCTCGGCGGACACGGCTAGGCTGCTGCTTAGTTCATTAGAATTCTGTTAGAAAAAACGACTCAGTTATAGGAGACTGTAAATACAACTTTGGTAATTATTCAACAATAATTTGTCAAAACTGAACTCTTATCACACGAACGGTTGCATTCAATAGCAAAGCCAACGAAAGCCAAGTCTAAACATCAGTGGCATCGCCACCAGCAGTGCAGTTTTTCAAGAGCCAGACTGGATGCCATTTTTCATAGTTTTGTCGCGTCCTTTGGAATAAATTTTATGGTGTTTGGAAGTTTTCTCAGTTGTAGGTCAGAGTTAGGCATGCTTTTTGTTCTTTATCTACAAATAAATAATGGCTTAAATCTAAATTTAACTGGTGACAAGTGTATTTCGTAATGTGACCAACATTGGCAAGGTGACGGTCACGTAGTTTGGTGGTGTCACCTAGCGAATAAACCGGGAAACACCTAAAAAGAAGTGGCAAATGTACTGTATACATTGACCTGAGTGCAACACTAATACTGTTAAACACAAGTACTACCTTTGGGCAGAGTTTGAACAATCAGGACATACATTTGGAACAATTTATAATTTGCACTTTATCATTATAGTGTGCTTAGATACATGTATACAGATATATATATATATATATATTTTTATATATATATATATATATATATATTATATGCAATGCAAAGTTATATTACGTTAGTGTAACTTAGTTCTATTATGTTAGTGTACATATAGTTAAAACTATTACTGTTTAATATCTTATGTACTTACATGTAAAATTCAAATGACAGACATTCATGTGTGTGAATAAAGAATGTGGAAAAATGGAATTATGTCGATGTGGTTTATAAATTAGTCAGGCCAGTTAAAATTCAGCAGGGTCAGTTCAAAATTGATCTGGGCTAATTCAAATAAATCTGGGCTAGTTAATTTTTCGTTAATTTCAGACATTGCTTTTATTACCACTTCCCTGCCAACTGCACTGGGCCTGCAATGGGGACAACATTGAATTAGTGTTGTTGTTGGTCACCAGGGGGAGTCACGTGTTACAAATGTACCACTATAAGTGTTGGATTTGTTAGTTGGTCAAGAAAATAAGACTGATACACAAAGCAACACATTCTAGGTGGCAAGTAGACAAGGAAACCATTAATATACCGAGAGCCAATAAATTAATCTATATGTTGCCCAACTTTTTCAGATATCTGTTAATTCTTTTTAACGTACTAACAAATAAATGCTGATTTACCTAATGGAAGAAAATCTAAAATACAACTAATTACTGAGGTAGTAATCAACAAATCAGTAATTACCTTTTATAGACCATAACAATTAGTTATCACATGAAAGCTCCAACATCAGAGTAACAGTAATCAGTTGGTGTAATTATGTATATTAATAACATAACCTTTTTAATGTTACTATAGGTGCAATCACTGGTAGTGACATTCCCATAAAAACAGTTGTAATAAGTTGTTATCTAATGCATCCTAATAATTATTATTATTCTAATAACTATACCAGAAGTGCAAAGAACAGCTGTTGGGTGTTGTATGTCAGGGCCTCTCCCTGCAGCTTATTCTCTGTGTACATTTTAATTGCATTTCTACATTTGCTTCTCTTTGAAGTGTCACAAGCATTGAATTTAGAGATGAACAGAAACAACAGATCAGTTCATTTGGTTATCATACAAACAACAATGCATTAGCATCTAGGAACTGAAAAAGACTGCCCCTTATTGATCGCCTAATGACCACCATCTTGAAACTTGGGCAATTTTGTTACCCCACTTTCCCTGTCTTCTGGAAGAAACAATAAAAACATTGGTCCCTTCTATCTGGTGTCTTTGCCAGGGAAGTAAAGATCCCACACAGAGATATGGAAAAAACTTGTTGTGGATTTAATGAGCCAATACTCTTGATCTACAAAAACCTATACATTTATGGGCACTGCATCAGCTGTGCTTGTTATAATAATAAAATAAACTTGTGCCTTCTAGCTAGATACCGGCACTATACAAGACCACATTAATATTATTATAATTTATAGTATAATGTAATCAATACAGTTATAGGAATTGAAAATTAAAATAATACAATTCCAGTGTGTAGCTTTAATACATTTGTTGCAACTCTCATTGCAGTTATTCACCTTAAGGAAAAAAAACAGGTTGTTATTTCAACCCAAGGAGCTATCAGGTGATCTCAATAAGACAGGCCCTAATCCAGCAGTGTTACTAGTCAATCTGTGATACATCTGCACTAAACCTGGCTTCAATCCGGCACGGATGACGCAACTTAACACAACAAATAAAAAATTGTGCCAATTTTTTTAATGATAAATTATTAACCACCAGGGCATTACTTCAACCTTGCACTTGAAATAAACAAAACTGACTTGATTGAAAGTACCTGGAAAATCGAAAATGTTTTGCAAGGGGTCAAGGGAGTTCATCAACCAATTGGATGTGTCATACAGGTCACATGATGACAGACAGATGCCAGTACGCCATCAATGCGGTTGCAATGAGTAGGCAGAAGATGGCTTCACTTAGGCAGATGAGAACTCATTATGTTCCTAGAATTCAATGATTCACCACCCAAATAGCTGCCCACTCGAAGACACTTGAGGACAAAATTGAATCTCCAACTGTCTGATCGACCATTCCAGGACAAGAATAAGAAATACTGTGAGGTGAGAGAAGTGAGACTGTTGGAGAATGCAGAATAAATTAAATGTTGTGACCCCCCCCCACACTACAAGGGATCACGGCAAATAAGAAATTAACATTGTCTGGAATATGTACAGCATAGTAGCAAAAAAAGTGCACAACATTCGAGTATAATCGGATACTAAAATGATACTACATGTTTGCTGTTAATACGATGCACATGTTATATTGATGTTGGGGAAAGGGTTAATAAGCAATATGCTTCAACTTAATCCCCCTTTCCATTTGAACTTCTAAAATGTATCATATGTACATATGCTATATACATCTACTTTGTTTTTTGTTCAACTGGAAATAACGAATTAAATTAGAAATTTTAATATAATATGTGGAGATGGTTACCTGGTGGTTTCATCCTTGGTGGTGCCCTTGATGTAGGTGGAGCGCTCCGCAATGAGGATGGCGATGGAGAGCTGGTGACCGGTGATCTCCTCCGCATCTACTATGTCTGAGCACTGGTTCATGTCGATCACACCCTGGGGTATGGTGTTCACCTGCACACACACAGACATGGTGTTTTCACTCTGTATTGTCGCCATAATGCCATGATGTTGATGATTCAACATAATGTCATTATACTGTCTGCCACTGTCATCATAATGTCGTTAGACTGTCATTACACTGTCACAACATTGCCACGATGTTGCCCGCATAAATTCACTACACTGGGAACTTGAACATTGTGTTTCAAAGGCTGGTGCACCCCACTTGAGGAAATATTCCTGGTGAAAACAAACTATCAGTGATGACCAAATGGGCAGTGATTCATGATTCGTTATCCATCTCTCTCCCCCCTCCCATCTTTCACTCACTCCCCCTCTCGTTTGCTCTCTCTACTTCTCTTTCTCTCCTTTCCATATTATCCTTCCTCTGGGCCCCATCTCTTCTTTCTCTCACACCATCCCTCTCTCCATCATTCTGTCCTTAATCTGGTATCTTCTTTATCTCCCTCCCCAGTCACCCCACACCCCACTAGATACACCATTTGATCCCCCATTCCTCTACCACTCCCTCACTGCATACTATCAGGGCAACACTCTACCTTGATAACCCCTCCCTAACAGACAACATGACATGCCATCAGTTACTCACACTGATGATAAACAAGACTCATTGACAATTTGCAAGACCAGACATCCCACACACAGAACGCATCAGAATATTTATTTTAAGATGACCTGCTCCAAAGCTTCGCCACCTATAACTGATGATAAACGCAAGATAACTTCACATCAACTGCATCTCATCTTCTAGGAACCAAAAAACATAACCACCCCATCAACTGGTCACCCCATCAATCATTCTCACAGACAGGTGGAACTTTCCATAATAAGTTGATGCTCCTCACATGCATAAGTGTAAACATGTTTACCCAGCAGATATTTCACTCTAATCACAACGGTCACACACTAAATAAAATCAACAGAACCGTACTAAAGAAAACATATAGAGAGAGGAATGAGGAATTCCAAATGGTCTGTGGCTCCTAAGAGTTTACTTACAGATAAGTCCACCTAATTTGATTGGTCTTTTCGTGATCAAATTATTGTTAGTATACATTTATTTTTCTAATGACTTTGTTCAGTCATACAATAACAGTTGATTATGTACTTAAAACTATAAATTATACTATGAATACTATTATGATAATTTTTTATAATCGTGACTACAGCAATAGAATCCAATTACCAGAGGGAGTGCTGCGTGCATTTCTACAGTTACAGGGTAAATTTACATTAAACTAGTTGTCTTCCTGAAATTTGGTATTACACTTGTTTCGAACATAATTACAACTGTGATTACAGTACATATTTTAACATTAAGTATAACAGCCAGTGATTTATTAATTTGTTTACTGGCATTATCACTGTATTTTGGATAATTAAGATTTTTTCATACATAAACAATTACAACTGATATTGTAATAGGTTACAATTGTAACAAAACCACGCTGTATTGGATGAAGAGTGGGTTCTGACCACCGTATGTCACAATGGAGGTGTTTACGACATTATACACTAATACAGCATACAGAGTAAGTGTGGGCATACATGCTCCTGTTATTTACTAAACATGCCAGGTTGGTTTCAAGGAAAATCTAAGTAAGTAATATCACTGGGCAAGTTTCAAGTAGGAATGTGCTACATGTTCTCCTTGACACATGTCACTGTATACAAGTAGCATGTAAGTAAACTCTTGGAGGACAGATCATTATTTCATTTCCACATTCATGTCTTACAAAAAACAAGATTTTAATAATGGTAAAGTGATTTTGACATGACACCTTCTTTTAAGATCTTTGCATCCTGACAGAAATAATACTCCACAGGAAAATGTGTGGACAACAACAGCTACATTGTTCAAAGGTGTACATTTCTCGTGGCTGGCTGACATTTTATAGATCTGTCAGTGGTGGAAGGATGTCTGCATATGTACACAGAATATTTCTGAGTTTGGTAGCATGTCCCATGTTAATTATATCAAAATAAATTGTAGGAAAACTCTACAGCACGTGAGTGACATGACATGCAACAACTTTGTGATAAAATCTGAATTGCTTTTTGTGTACAAGACTAAAAATGTGGTGTGCTGGGTAAAAATAAATGGTGATCTGACCCCAGTTGGTGATTGCTGCATATGTGGTGTAGGGTGCCAGGAGTGTGATAGTGTAGCCAGGGTACTAGGAGTCTGGCAGCCACCCCAGCTGTACTGGTGCCAGCAGGTCTACCCTGTCTCTCACTAATCTCTCACCAAAGGGTCACTTTGTGGCAGACCACATGTTGATTGACCAACAGTTTGTGTTCACTTTTTTTTACTTAACTGTGTTAAAATCCCCACAGTACAACTGCGTTTATTACAGTAAAACTATCGATATAAACAGTTACAGGCGTACGTCTGGCGCATGCCAGTGTTTACCCTGCAGTATTCTCTAGCAGATGGCTGTTTAATGAAAACAAGTATGACACACCCCGTGACACGTTGAACTTCATTAACACCATAGAGACAGAGTGCTGGGGCAATATTGGCATTACTAGTGAGCCAAGCGGCATATCGTATTGTGCCCACGACACATTGACGACAAACACTGTGGTTCAAGAACAAGAGCAGGTATCATCACTGATCATGCACCGGATAAACCACACAACAAACAGAAGACTCTGCCTACACCAATGTCTGTCTGACTGCGCTACTACACACAACAAACAGAAGACTCTGCCTACACCAATGCCTGTCTCACTGCGCTACTACACACAACAAACAGAAGACTCTGCCTACACCAATACCTGTCTGACTGCGCTACTACACACAACAAACAGAAGACTCTGCCTACACCAATGTCTGTCTGACTGCGCTACTACACACAACAAACAGAAGACTCTGCCTACACCAATGTCTGTCTCACTGCGCTACTACACACAACAAACAGAAGACTCTGCCTACACCAATGCCTGTCTGACTGCGCTACTACACACAACAATCAGAAGACTCTGCCTACACCAATGCCTGTCTGACTGCGCTACTACACACAACAAACAGAAGACTCTGCCTACACCAATGCCTGTCTCACTGCACTACTACGCACAACAAACATAAGACTCTGCCTACACCAATGCCTGTCTCACTGCGCTACTACACACAACAAACAGAAGACTCTGCCTACACCAATGCCTGTCTCACTGCGCTACTACACACAACAAACAGAAGACTCTGCCTACACCAATGCCTGTCTCACTGCGCTACTACACACAACAAACAGAAGACTCTGCCTACACCAATGCCTGTCTCACTGCGCTACTACACACAACAAACAGAAGACTCTGCCTACACCAATGCCTGTCTCACTGCGCTACTACACACAACAAACAGAAGACTCTGCCTACACCAATGCCTGTCTCACTGCGCTACTACACACAACAAACAGAAGACTCTGCCTACACCAATGCCTGTCTCACTGCGCTACTACACACAACAAACAGAAGACTCTGCCTACACCAATGCCTGTCTCACTGCGCTACTACACACAACAAACAGAAGACTCTGCCTACACCAATGCCTGTCTCACTGCGCTACTACACACAACAAACAGAAGACTCTGCCTACACCAATGCCTGTCTCACTGCGCTACTACACACAACAAACAGAAGACTCTGCCTACACCAATGCCTGTCTCACTGCGCTACTACACACAACAAACAGAAGACTCTGCCTACACCAATGCCTGTCTCACTGCGCTACTACACACAACAAACAGAAGACTCTGCCTACACCAATGCCTGTCTCACTGCGCTACTACGCACAACAAACAGAAGACTCTGCCTACACCAATGCCTGTCTCACTGCGCTACTACACACAACAAACAGAAGACTCTGCCTACACCAATGCCTGTCTCACTGCGCTACTACGCACAACCGTCTTGCAAAAATCTTCCATTGAGAAGCGCAACAATGCCAGCAAACAGTGCATGAAGGCTGATCCCACACACAGTTGACCCACATCCTGTCTTCACGCTTCACTGCACAATAGTTGTCTACCCACAATACTCATAATCTGGCCAAGATTTCCTACACAGACAAAGGTAAAAGGCTGCCTGGTGGGGGTCTGGGCCTTATCTCTGTGGAGCCCCTGCCAGCTGGCAGTGGCCTGCATTATTGCTGCTGGGGGCACCAGTAGCAACATCTGTGACTCCTGTTGCCTTGAGCCAGTGTAGAATCTATCAATCCCCTCACACACTTGGCTCCTGCAGCGAGCACTCCCAGTGATGCTGCTCCTACATCTGTAGAGCACACTCACAAAGGGAGGCTGCCAGCTGCATCATCACACCAGTGCAAAGGCTGGGGAGGCTAATTGCTGCAAGGACTGGTGGAACACAAGCAAAAACACCTACTGCTACTATAAGTGGCAATTGTCTGGAACTAAACAAATCCTGTGCCTCCAAAGGCTTGTTGCAACTAGATATTCAGCTGTCTGTAATGTTTCGAAGAACTGCAGGCACTGTTCTGTTACTGCTGGCACAGATCTGAACTGAACTGTAGGCAGGGAGCTCAACTATTGGCAGATACCTGAACTGTTGTTGAACTGTAGGTGGATATCTGAACCACAGGCATATGTCTGAACTGTTGTTGAACTGAACTATAGGCCTGGCAGATATCTGACCTACAGGCAGATGTCTGAACTACAGGCAGATATCTGAACTGTTTGTGAACTGCAAGCTGGTAGATGAATTGTCAGCAGAGACCAGAATTTTGGTTGATCTTCACTGGAGGCATATGTCTGAACTACAGGCAGTCTTTAAAAGCAGATATAGATTTGAACTGTATGCATATATATTTAACCTGTACATCGATCTTAGCCACAGGCAGATATCAGAATAGACAGATCCATGTAGATAGAGATCTGTGTAGACAGATATCTGGAGTGTAGGTGAAGTAGGTAGAAGCAGCCACTGTCAATCACCCAAACTGCTGCTCTCTCCTGGGCATGTATGTCACCTCCACAGGCAGACAATGTGTGGGTTCCCACAACTACTTTGTGTAAGCCAGGAGCATCGAGAGGGTTCTAGGCACAACACAGCTCCCGGTTCATGCTGTAGGATGTACAACTTTCTTCTCAGCCTCCCCCTCCCTCCTATCACCACCCCCTCTCCATGCCCCTTTCCATGTTAGTCAAATAAAAAAATGTCTGCAACATTCTCCCCCTCCCCCTCTCTCCTCCGTCCCTTAACCCTCCCTCCTTCCCTCTCCCTCTTTTTGCCCTCCTATCTCCTTGTCTCCCTTATCCCTATTTTTTCCACTCCCTTTATTGTACCATTTATTCCAATTAAATGCATTACTCAAAATACACAAACTTGTTTACTTAGTTGGAACAGAAAAAACCAGCAAGCGCATTACTCCTATACCCAGACAGCCATTCCTGGAGCATTGAGCTCCAAGTACCAGGGCCTTTAGTCCTTATGTCAGCCAGTAGGTGCAACACTGGGCCCAGCACTGGGCAGCTGGTCAATGTCACACTGTCCTAACAAGCTGACCTAAATCTACCTTTTTGGGTCCACTTATTGTAAGTGATACACAGAGCTTAGATCCAGATCTCTTTGTCTAGACAATGCATTGTGCTAAGGAAGTCCTTCTGAGTATGTCAGTAGTTCACATGTCCAAAGTTTACCAAACTGGACCAAGCTTGTTGACAATGATGACAGGTTCAAGGAGAGACAGATTGTCTGGTCACTTAATATCCTGTAATGGAGATAATTAAAACTGCTTGTCAACTGATAATAAAAACAAGTCACACCCGGTTTTCATACCAGTGAAACTGACAGAACCACTACTTTACTCAGTTGAGGACAGGTTACTATTTGACATGACATACAAATGTAGTACCAGTTATTTCAGGGCATTTGCTTGCTACCTGTAGAATTGTATTTTGAACATAGACATAGTCATATTTGCATGATGACACTTGTGGTGCTGTGCCCGTATTAACATTTATAGTGGATTTATGTACATGTCACGGGCTACGAGAGTGACATGACATAGCCAGTAGCCACCATGGCAAACTGCCTGACATACCTGCCTGTGGTCCCAAACAGCTGTGCTCTGTGCTCAAGGGTAGGGGGCCTTGTAGCTGCTAATTCAATTATCACAAGTTGCAGTGTGGAGAATCACATCTGGCTGAAGCCAACCATGTGGAGAGAAGGGCTCCCTGGCCTAGTCCCTGCTAGCTCCCATTAATTCATCATATTCATCACTAACACTCTCTCTTTGGTGTCCTCTGGTGCAAAATTATTACTGGAACCTTGTTTCTGAAGATCCCATATTCCTTCTGTTTCAAGACTTGGTGTCCCCCTCATTCAGTCTATGTATCCATTCCCCTTGCGGTCTCCTCTCAAAAGTTACTGATATTCTTTATTATTCTACCATTCTGCAATACTGTACTGGTAGATGTCCATGCCAGCTCTAACCCCTCCCCACTACTACACACTGTGTCATCAAATACTGTACTGGTAGATGTCCACGCCAGCTCTAACCCCTCCCCACTACCACACACTGTGTCATCAAATACTGTACTGGTAGATGTCCACGCCAGCTCTAACCCCTCCCCACTACTACACACTGTGTCATCAAATACTGTACTGGTAGATGTCCATGCCAGCTCTAACCCCTCCCCACTACTACACACTGTGTCATCAAATACTGTACTGGTAGATGTCCATGCCAGCTCTAACCCCTCCCCACTACTACACACTGTGTCATCAAATACTGTACTGGTAGATGTCCATGCCAGCTCTAACCCCTCCCCACTACTACACACTGTGTCATCAAATACTGTACTGGTAGATGTCCACGCCAGCTCTAACCCCTCCCCACTACTACACACTGTGTCATCAAATACTGTACTGGTAGATGTCCACGCCAGCTCTAACCCCTCCCCACTACTACACACTGTGTCATCAAATACTGTACTGGTAGATGTCCATGCCAGCTCTAACCCCTCCCCACTATTACACACTGTGTCATCAAATACTGTACTGGTAGATGTTCATGCCAGCTCTAACCCCTCCCCACTACTACACACTGTGTCATAAAATACTGTACTGGTAGATGTCCATGCCAGCTCTAACCCCTCCCCACTACTACACACTGTGTCATCAAATACTGTACTGGTAGATGTCCACGCCAGCTCTAAACTCTCCCCACTACTACACAGTGTCATCAAATACTGTACTGGTAGATGTCCACGCCAGCTCTAACCCCTCCCCACTACTACACACTGTGTCATCAAATACTGTACTGGTAGATGTCCATGCCAGCTCTAACCCTTCCCCACTACTACACACTGTGTCATCAAATACTGCACTGGTAGATGTCCATGCCAGCTCTAACCCCTCCCCACTACTACACACTGTGTCATCAAATACTGTACTGGTAGATGTCCACCCCAGCTCTAAACCCTCACCATTACTACACACTGTGTCATCAAATACTGTACTGGTAGATGTCCATGCCAGCTCTAACCCCTCCCCACTACTACACACTGTGTCATCAAATACTGTACTGGTAGATGTCCACGCCAGCTCTAACCCCTCCCCACTACTACACACTGTGTCATCAAATACTGTACTGGTAGATGTCCATGCCAGCTCTAACCCCTCCCCACTACTGTGTCACAAATACTGTACTGGTACATCTAAATCCTGTGTCATCAAATACTGTACTGGTAGATGTCCATGCCAGCTCTAACCCCTCCCCACTACTACACACTGTGTCATCAAATACTGTACTGGTAGATGTCCATGCCAGCTCTAACCCCTCCCCACTACTACACACTGTGTCATCAAATACTGTACTGGTAGATGTCCATGCCAGCTCTAACCCCTCCCCACTATTACACACTGTGTCATCAAATACTGTACTGGTAGATGTCCACGCCAGCTCTAACCCCTCCCCACTACTACACACTGTGTCATCAAATACTGTACTGGTAGATGTCCATGCCAGCTCTAACCC
The DNA here is from genome assembly GCA_020002185.1 of Paraescarpia echinospica. NCBI lineage: Eukaryota > Metazoa > Annelida > Polychaeta > Sabellida > Siboglinidae > Paraescarpia > Paraescarpia echinospica. Next base: position 76,352,830 of record CM034535.1, on the reverse strand, counting down.
CTCCCCACTACTACACACTGTGTCATCAAATACTGTACTGGTAGATGTCCACGCCAGCTCTAACCCCTCCCCACTACTACACACTGTGTCATCAAATACTGTACTGGTAGATGTCCACGCCAGCTCTAACCCCTCCCCACTACTACACACTGTGTCATCAAATACTGTACTGGTAGATGTCCATGCCAGCTCTAACCCCTCCCCACTATTACACACTGTGTCATCAAATACTGTACTGGTAGATGTCCATGCCAGCTCTAACCCCTCCCCACTACTACACACTGTGTCATCAAATACTGTACTGGTAGATGTCCATGCCAGCTCTAACCCCTCCCCACTACTACACACTGTGTCATCAAATACTGTACTGGTAGATGTCCACGCCAGCTCTAACCTCTCCGCACTATTACACAGTGTCATCAAATACTTTATTGGTAGATGTCCATGCCAGCTCTAACCCTTCCCCACTACTACACACTGTGTCATCAAATACTGTACTGGTAGATGTCCATGCCAGCTCTAACCCCTCCCCACTATTACACACTGTGTCATCAAATACTGTACTGGTAGATGACCACCCCAGCTCTAAACCCTCACCACTACTACACACTGTGTCATCAAATACTGTACTGGTAGATGTCCACGCCAGCTCTAACCCCTCCCCACTACTACACACTGTGTCATCAAATACTGTACTGGTAGATGTCCATGCCAGCTCTAACCCCTCCCCACTACTACACACTGTGTCATCAAATACTGTACTGGTAGATGTCCATGCCAGCTCTAACCCCTCCCCACTACTACACACTGTGTCATCAAACACTGTACTGGTAGATGTCCACGCCAGCTCTAACCCCTCCCCACTACTACACACTGTGTCATCAAATACTGTACTGGTAGATGTCCATGCCAGCTCTAACCCCTCCCCACTACTACACACTGTGTCATCAAATACCTCTTTACTATAAAGATTGTTGTTATCCATCACCCAACCACCCTTCCACACCAGTTCTATCCTCCTAAACACAAATGATGACCATAAACATCAGCCCTGGCTGGTTGAGACAGTCTATCTCCACTTCCATTTTAATCCAGCTCACTGCTCACTGTTTAGTTGGCCATATAACTTGGTGGGGACAGACCAACATGCAATTTCAGCATTCATGGTAGTGTACTGAATGAAGTGCTAATAGTCTAGTGATTTTTAGATGGCACCCTTTCTGCAATTTGTTGTCACTTTTCTTGCCAATCCCCACCACCCACAGAATAATCAACAAGTTGATTGTGAATCGTGGTCACATATCAGAAGAAAACATTCCGGCTGGTAATAATTGCACATTTCAAAATGTTACTAACAATATTTGATTTTCTGAAAATTCAAAATATAAGTACAGCATAGAATTTTTTTTTAAATTATCAGATTTGTGTCCAAAGAAAAAATATAGTGGTCTGTCCCCTTGTTGACTGCACAGAAGTCAGGGGTGGTGACATTTCAGTTTTGAGTCATCCAAAGTAAGACTCATGGAAGCTCTCAGTGACACCAGAAACTGCCCTTGACTGTGTTGACAAGTCACGCAAGTGGGTACAATCAGCAATACGAGTAATCTAAACCAGATTCTGAATTGAATACAACAGTGTGCTACTGTATTCCTTCAAAATCACGTCTGTACAATTCAGCCTACCTCTGCCCACTCATTCTCTCCCAGAACACTTGAGTTTGTGGGATGCTGATGCAATATTTCCCACCCCAGACATTTCCCACCCAAAATATATCTTTCCTCCCACTACTTTCCACACACACCAACATATTTTCCCTGGATGTCCTCCCACTAAAATGAGTTGTCAACAGTTTCCACAGCTCTCGATACATTTGCTAAAACAACGAATGTTGTCTTTATTTCTTAATGTATTTTATTAAACAGTAAACAGAGTATATGTAGTGGACTAAATATAGTCTTAATAAAGATAAAGTTATACAGTTTTTAAAGTCCATTGCAAATTAGTTTCTTTTCTCAATGCTATGTGGCATCACATATTAATATGGTTCGGCTGATTTCCACTTCACCCAAGACTTGTTTCACATACCAAGTGCAATAAACCGAGTGCACCTAAACACTACAAGGATCTCCACTTCCTTACAAGAAACAAGACAAAGGCACCCCAACTACTGGTGTCTCATAGCTGCAAACACTGAAACCTAGATGCTTTTATTAAACCGAACAACTTTGACAAATGCTGTAGACAGAGGTGACAGTTCTCAGTAGGGTCCAGTAGCCACTGTCAGAAGACATTACAAATGCTCCCAGCATCAACAACACCAATTAAACATTGCTTAGATAAGAGTGTGACAGGCCACACAGACAGGTAAGGCTCTGGCGACAACAGCACTCACAAAAACACTATAACGCTATCGTCTATCCCTGCACACTTTGCCTCGGGTGGAAGTTGTACGCCCTTCCTGCTACCCTAGCCCTCTTCCAGATACCTTACCTCCCTTCCTGATACCTTAGCTTCCTTCCTGAAACCTTAGCTCCCTTCCTGCTACTCTTGGTCCCTTCCTACTATCCTAGATGTCTTTCCTGGTGGGATCCATATGTCCTGTTCGTCTTATGTAATTCCATGATATCCCACAGACCTGCACCACCATCATCATTCAAGAACAATTTATAAGTCACAGAAAAATCAAAACATAAACACATATTGTTTCATCTGTAACTCTTGATTACTTTTCCAATGTTTATTTCTTCCTGGAAAAAAATATATATTTGTGGATATCTTTTACATAACAGTTTGTTCTACTTCAAACTTGGCCCAGGGTGTGCTATTTTAATCTAAATCTTACTTATTTTATTACCTACACGATGTCCATGATTTGGTAATACAAGTGCCATGCACACACTAAAGTTGGCTAGGAGTAAATCTTTTGACAACAGAGAAACATTTGGCTATCTGCTGGTATATTTTAGATCTGCTTTCTTCCTTGAAACAACTTCCTTTTCCATTTGCGTTTTTATCCCAATAATAACGGGTGTTGTAACATGAGTCTTTAGATTTTAGATATGTTCTATTGCATAGACACAAGAAAATGTCTGATGTGTTTTGCAACAGTCATCTGTGCGCCTATTGTACTGCAATGGTGGCGTGCCAGGGTCAACTGCGTCATTAACGCAGTCAAATAGAAGACACAAAAGTAAATGAAAAAGCTTGTCTGTTACCTCATACCACTGCGATTATCATAACCAGCAGCGAACTGCTAAACAGGCAACTGCGTTACACGCAAGCAGAAGCATCCCTAATACAGATCCTTGACAGAGAAGTCAGGCTCACTGGCAGCCTATGGAAACGTTTACAAACAAGTCTTTTATGTTTTGATTGCTGGATAATTGCTAGTCACCAGTCTTCAGATGTAATCAGTGGACATCTACATGTCACAGCTTGCTGCAAGGACACTGTGGTCAGGTTCTGGACATGCATGACTGCAGTCACACACATGGCTGCAGCTGGACACACTACATGACCAGCAGCACAGATGTACTTGATGAAGTTTACACAGACGTTTGTCAGGTCATTCCAGCTGCCCATGAACTCACTAAACAAGCACTGCAGTACACCATTAGTTGTCTACAAGGAAATGACGTATTTGTTAAGGTCCCCTTTGCGTCGTTTTTATGACATACGACACAAGGCCAGAGAAGAAGACAGTGAGATGCACACATGTGCTGATTCAGATGATACAAAAATCCCTTTGAAGTGGATGTTTACGATAGTCTGGACTACATAGATCTCTCCAGATTCACGGAAGGAAAATATATTTCTTAGAAGCATCTAGATGATCCTGCATATATGTGAGTCACACAGTAAACTACTGTACATATGTACAGCCCTCATGTGTACTATAATATATGAGAGTGACACAGTAAACTACTGTACATATGTACAGCCCTCATGTGTACTATAATATATGAGAGTGACACAGTAAACTACTGTACACATGTACAGCCCTCATGTGTACTATAATATATGAGAGTGACACAGTAAACTACTGTACATATGTACAGCCCTCATGTGTACTATAATATATGAGAGTGACACAGTAAACTACTGTACACATGTACAGCCCTCATGTGTACTATAATATATGAGAGTGACACAGTAAACTACTGTACATATGTACAGCCCTCATGTGTACTATAATATATGAGAGTGACACAGTAAACTACTGTACACATGTACAGCCCTCATGTGTACTATAATAAATGAGTGACACAGTAAACTACTGTACACATGTACAGCCCTCATGTGTACTATAATATATGTGAGTCACACAGTAAACTACTGTACACATGTACATCCCTCATGTGTACTATAATATATGAGCGTGACACAGTAAACTACTGTACACATGTACATCCCTCATGTGTACTATAATATATGAGAGTGACACAGTAAACTACTGTACATATGTACAGCCCTCATGTGTACTATAATATATGAGAGTGACACAGTAAACTACTGTACATATGTACAGCCCTCATGTGTACTATAATATATGTGAGTGACACAGTAAACTACTGTACATATGTACAGCCCTCATGTGTACTATAATATATGAGAGTCACACAGTAAACTACTGTACATATGTACAGCCCTCATGTGTACTATAATATATGAGAGTCACACAGTAAACTACTGTACACATGTACAGCCCTCATGTGTACTATAATATATGAGAGTGACACAGTAAACTACTGTACACATGTACAGCCCTCATGTGTACTATAATATATGAGAGTGACACAGTAAACTACTGTACACATGTACAGCCCTCATGTATGAGTGACACCTAATATATGTGTACTATAATATATGAGAGTGACACAGTAAACTACTGTACATATGTACAGCCCTCATGTGTACTATAATATATGAGAGTGACACAGTAAACTACTGTACATATGTACAGCCCTCATGTGTACTATAATATATGAGAGTGACACAGTAAACTACTGTACATATGTACAGCCCTCATGTGTACTATAATATATGAGAGTCACACAGTAAACTACTGTACATATGTACAGCCCTCATGTGTACTATAATATATGAGAGTCACACAGTAAACTACTGTACACATGTACAGCCCTCATGTGTACTATAATATATGAGAGTCACACAGTAAACTACTGTACATATGTACAGCCCTCATGTGTACTATAATATATGTGAGTCACACAGTAAACTACTGTACATATGTACAGCCCTCATGTGTACTATAATATATGAGAGTCACACAGTAAACTACTGTACACATGTACAGCCCTCATGTGTACTATAATATATGAGAGTGACACAGTAAACTACTGTACACATGTACATCCCTCATGTGTACTATAATATATGAGAGTGACACAGTAAACTACTGTACATATGTACAGCCCTCATGTGTACTATAATATATGTGAGTCACACAGTAAACTACTGTACATATGTACAGCCCTCATGTGTACTATAATATATGAGTCACACAGTAAACTACTGTACATATGTACAGCCCTCATGTGTACTATAATATATGAGAGTCACACAGTAAACTACTGTACATATATACAGCCCTCATGTGTACTATAATATATGAGAGTGACACAGTAAACTACTGTACACATGTACAGCCCTCATGTGTACTATAATATATGAGAGTGACACAGTAAACTACTGTACACATGTACAGCCCTCATGTGTACTATAATATATGAGCGTGACACAGTAAACTACTGTACACATGTACATCCCTCATGTGTACTATAATATATGAGAGTGACACAGTAAACTACTGTACATATGTACAGCCCTCATGTGTACTATAATATATGAGAGTGACACAGTAAACTACTGTACATATGTACAGCCCTCATGTGTACTATAATATATGTGAGTCACACAGTAAACTACTGTACATATGTACAGCCCTCATGTGTACTATAATATATGAGTCACACAGTAAACTACTGTACATATGTACAGCCCTCATGTGTACTATAATATATGAAAGTGACACAGTAAACTACTGTACATATGTACAGCCCTCATGTGTACTATAATATATGTGAGTCACACAGTAAACTACTGTACATATGTACAGCCCTCATGTGTACTATAATATATGTGAGTCACACAGTAAACTACTGTACACATGTACAGCCCTCATGTGTACTATAATATATGAGAGTGACACAGTAAACTACTGTACACATGTACAGCCCTCATGTGTACTATAATATATGAGAGTGACACAGTAAACTACTGTACACATGTACATCCCTCATGTGTACTATAATATATGAGAGTGACACAGTAAACTACTGTACATATGTACAGCCCTCATGTGTACTATAATATATGTGAGTCACACAGTAAACTACTGTACATATGTACAGCCCTCATGTGTACTATAATATATGTGAGTCACACAGTAAACTACTGTACACATGTACAGCCCTCATGTGTACTATAATATATGAGAGTGACACAGTAAACTACTGTACACATGTACAGCCCTCATGTGTACTATAATATATGAGAGTGACACAGTAAACTACTGTACATATGTACAGCCCTCATGTGTACTATAATATATGAGAGTCACACAGTAAACTACTGTACACATGTACAGCCCTCATGTGTACTATAATATATGAGAGTCACACAGTAAACTACTGTACACATGTACAGCCCTCATGTGTACTATAATATATGAGAGTGACACAGTAAACTACTGTACATATGTACAGCCCTCATGTGTACTATAATATATGAGAGTGACACAGTAAACTACTGTACACATGTACATCCCTCATGTGTACTATAATATATGAGAGTGACACAGTAAACTACTGTACATATGTACATCCCTCATGTGTACTATAATATATGTGAGACACACAGTAAACTACTGTACATATGTACATCCCTCATGTGTACTATAATATATGAGAGTGACACAGTAAACTACTGTACATATGTACAGCCCTCATGTGTACTATAATATATGTGAGTCACACAGTAAACTACTGTACATATGTACAGCCCTCATGTGTACTATAATATATGTGAGTCACACAGTAAACTACTGTACATATGTACAGCCCTCATGTGTACTATAATATATGTGAGTCACACAGTAAACTACTGTACATGTATACAGCCCTCATGTGTACTATAATATATGAGAGTGACACAGTAAACTACTGTACACATGTACATCCCTCATGTGTACTATAATTCACACAGTATACTGTAGCCCTCATGTGTACTATAATATATGAGAGTGACACAGTAAACTACTGTACACATGTACAGCCCTCATGTGTACTATAATATATGAGAGTGACACAGTAAACTACTGTACATATGTACAGCCCTCATGTGTACTATAATATATGAGAGTGACACAGTAAACTACTGTACACATGTACAGCCCTCATGTGTACTATAATATATGAGAGTGACACAGTAAACTACTGTACACATGTACAGCCCTCATGTGTACTATAATATATGAGAGTGACACAGTAAACTACTGTACATGTACATCCCTCATGTGTACTATAATATATGAGAGTGACACAGTAAACTACTGTACATATGTACAGCCCTCATGTGTACTATAATATATGGGAGTCACAGTAAACTACTGTGCACATGTACAGCCCTCATGTGTACTATAATATGAGGAGTGACATTAAATACTGTACACATTGTGCCCAGCCCTCATGTGCTAGTATGTGGGGGTGACCTGATGAAGCTACTGTACATGTGTTTGGCCCTCATGTGTGCTATATAATGTATGTGGGTCACACAGTGAAGCTACTGTACATATGTGCAGCCCTCATGTGTGCTATATTATATGGGTGACACAGTGAAGCCACTGACCACATGCAGCCCTCCATTGTGTACTATAATATATGAGAGTGACACAGTAAACTACTGTACACATGTACATCCCTCATGTGTACTATAATATATGAGAGTCACACAGTAAACTACTGTACATATGTACAGCCCTCATGTGTACTATAATATATGAGAGTCACACAGTAAACTACTGTACATATGTACATCCCTCATGTGTACTATAATATATGAGAGTGACACAGTAAACTACTGTACACATGTACAGCCCTCATGTGTACTATAATATATGAGAGTCACACAGTAAACTACTGTACATATGTACAGCCCTCATGTGTACTATAATATATGAGAGTCACACAGTAAACTACTGTACACATGTACATCCCTCATGTGTACTATAATATATGAGAGTCACACAGTAAACTACTGTACACATGTACATCCCTCATGTGTACTATAATATATGAGAGTGACACAGTAAACTACTGTACATATGTACAGCCCTCATGTGTACTATAATATATGAGAGTGACACAGTAAACTACTGTACATATGTACAGCCCTCATGTGTACTATAATATATGAGAGTGACACAGTAAACTACTGTACACATGTACAGCCCTCATGTGTACTATAATATATGAGAGTGACACAGTAAACTACTGTACATATGTACATCCCTCATGTGTACTATAATATATGAGAGTGACACAGTAAACTACTGTACACATGTACATCCCTCATGTGTACTATAATATATGAGAATGACACAGTAAACTACTGTACACATGTACATCCCTCATGTGTACTATAATATATGAGAGTCACACAGTAAACTACTGTACATATGTACAGCCCTCATGTGTACTATAATACACGTTATCATCTAACTGACCTTTTGAATGAACCAATCTGATTGGATTCATAATTGTATCACAATTAATCTGACCCACAGTCAATCTGTGGAACTATAGTTTTATTTAAATATATGTTACGGGCATGTCATGTGATCAGGTTCAACTAGGTCAGTAGGTAGCAGTATGGGACGGAGTTGACAGCACACAATGTAACCATAAAATGACAGAACTTGGGTATTAAATCATGCCAGAGATATGATATGCATATTTTTTTGGTTAAAATATATCTCCTTTGATTTATAGGTAAAAACACAACAAGATAGAAATTAGATGTGAGTCCTGGGCAAGACACAGACCAATACACTTGCTATGCAGGAAGCCAGACACAGCTACTGCTTAGCTTTAATTTACTTTTTGCACGAGCCACTAAGACAGCAATGAGTTTTCAACACAGCCCAGACGTACGTTAATAAACAGCTGCCTTTGACATTGCTTAGTAACTTGTCACAAATTAAAATAATATTTACAATCGGTGGGGGGTAAAAGAGGGAAAGACGAACTGTTTATATGAGAGCTTTAGTTGCACAAACACTTGCTATTAAGTACAACAGGCCATGTAAACACAAGAGATAAAGTCAAACACTCACGTTCTCGTCCACCGAGTAGGTGAGTTCTCCGTCGTCATATAGTACAAAGAAACGTCTCTGCCATCGCTGGAACACAACAACATATTGTTGTTACACAACAAACTACACCACACTAAAACTGTCTATAAATTACGTGGATAAATTAAGAATTAAAAAATATTAAAAAAATTAAATCTAGTTAAAGGGTTTCAATTAAATATTTGGGTAATTCTGTAATAGAAACCAGAAATCAGATTTTGATTAGGGTATGTTTGATTAAGGTTAGGATTAGAGATATGGCTGCAAATAAAACAAGAAATAAAGTGGCATGCATTGGGTTGACATGATTCGGTTGGTGAACCATCCTCGGAAAGCTCTCATGTGAATGTATAACCAATCTGAACAAAAAAGGTTTCTAACCAAATATTGTTTCATCTATAACTCTTGATTACATCTCAAACAGTGTCCTCAAATGGCTGTATATTTCTACACCTTTAGATTTTATATATAATTACTAATGTCTACCAGCCTCAATCAACAGGAAAGATTATGTTATTCCCCAAACTGACTCTACCCACATCAATACAACAAAGCTACTTTTAAAAATGTATCTGATATTGAGGTAATGGCCAGAAGTTGCATGAACAGTAAAAGTGTGATGTAGTCATCAAACTTTGTGATAATCCCAGAGTTGACACTGAGATAGCAGGAGAGAAGATCAATAGAGATAAGGAACTGTGGAACTTGTGCCCAAGGTGTATATGACTAATCTAATAACAGCCACTAGCGCCATCTAGCAGGAAGTGGACAATGACAACAACACATTGTTTTTGTTTTCAAGCTGAGACTGTCCAAGCAGCCACAACAGTGATGTTGTCTTTAAGAATTAGCAGACAATAAGCAAATCAGTATTTTTCACTAATCATGTGAATTCTGTTAAACCTACCTTGACTATTCCTTGATTTTTAATGTAAATTACATAATGTTCTTAATTACTGGAGAATAAATACGTTAAAGATATTCTGCCTGCAAAATTGCATTCAATATGCAAAAAAAATGTTTGGCAATTTGAATATTGCACCCACGAAACGTTCAAATTGTATACAAAACACTGAAATAGTACACAACTGCTATTCGCAGTGTTGCGAGGCTGACCATTAGTTCTTGGAATTACCCTTTGACGTTGGCACTACAATTGGGACAAAGTACAACTGGTCGAGTGATCTTCCTACTAAAAGCTACAACCCCTAGTTAGAGAGGATGAATGCGAGTAACGAAATAGACACGATCACTTAAACCAAGACATTTGTTTCACAACCTATAGCACCATACGATTAAGTCAAAGTTCAGCCATTTGCTGTTCAAAATAGTCTCTTCTGAACAACTGCAGTACTCAAAGTTTAGCTGAAATCAACACTTTGCGATCATGAGTTCATTTCAAAGAAATTGCAACTTCTTTCCAAACAATTTATCTGAAACCAAATCAACAACAAACTGCCCAGAGGCAGCGATTTTGAACTAATCAAAATTAATGAATAAATTCTGCCTGTATGACACAGGTCAATGCAAGGAATTCATAAAGGGGAACAAATGTTCAAAGCAAACTTCGAGTGGCTAAGTTCTCTTTCACTACTAAGGCCAGTTCTCTCTCTCTCTCTCTCTCTCTCTCTCTCTCTCTCTCTCTCTCTCTCTCTCTCTCTCTCTCTCTCTCTCTCTCTCTCTCTCTCTCTCTCTCTCTCTCTCTCTGCACACACGCACGCACACACACACACAGTCCTCACCCAGTCACAATTAAGAATTGGGGATAATACCCACTACAAGTCACAAAGGCTATTATTAAGACCCCCTCTCCTAGTCACAAGGGTGAGGATTAAGGCCCCCCTCCTAGTCATAAGTGCTAGGTTTAAACTGTCCTCCTTGTCACCAGGCAGAAGACTTTATATCTCAGGCCCAAAGCCAATGTAAGACCCATCATGTCCTCAATACAATTATCAATGTAGGCCCCCACCCAGCCCCAAAGCCTTCTCCTGGTCAAAAGAGCCAATGTTGTCCCTCACATGGCCCTCTTTCTACAATGCCCTCTCTGGTGTAGATAGACCTTAGGAGGCCCATACAACTTACTTCACCTTAGCCAACTGAAGTAATAAGAGCAGGTAAGAAGAAAGCTGTCAGCATCAGTGAGTTTCAAAGGCAGCTCCCCAAGAGGTATAGTCCAACAGGTCAAGATTGACCACTTATTCCACAATGTCCACCCTTCAGTTCTAAACAGTCACATTAAATATAACCACCTCTAAGTGTTGATGTTGACTCTTCAAGTGACTCTCTCAAGAAGACCACTAATTGCCCTGTCTTGACACTGATAACACAAATTGATCATTTTGCCTTCAGAACAACTTGATGACGATGCATTTGTGGTTGGACCATCTGGCATGCATCTTTGGGGATAATCACCCTGGAGTAACCAGCCATGTCCCAGAGGTGGGGGGTGACAGTGATGTGGACTATTGGAAAACAAAGATGAACAGACCAAGTCCCACATGTTGGGTTGAAACATGTGGGACTTGGTCTGTTCATCTTTGTTTTCCAATAGTCCACTGACAATTTTGCATAATACCCTACATAAAATGTATATAGCTTACATACATTGTTTTATAGAATTGTAATTTTTTAATATGAATACATATATTAGTATTATGTTTTCATCAGTTAGCCGACCTATACAGCATTCTTATTTCAATCCAGTGCCGTTGTCTATCTGGTTATAAAACAGACCTAGGCCTACGTCATACAAAATCCATAACAAATTTCAAAAATCAGCAAGCTCATCAAAAGAACTGGTTTTTCGGCTGCCATAGTTGGTCAATAAATTTATATTTATGTGGAAAACATAGAAAAATGTGTAATTAATCAAACAAATTCCATTTGAAGCAAACCTGTATACCCACAAAAAATCATTATTTTGTATGGGGAAATTGTATGAGTCATAACTGCCATGTCTGGATGAAGTTCCAAGCCTTTAAGAATCAAAGATGCTTAACTTTTGGACAGAGAAATACCAACTTGACAGTAGCTGACCCTTTCACCCTAACAGTTGCCTCACTTCAAACTGCACCAAACATGACCGACAATTCCTTGCTTTTTTTGCCCAATCCACTGTCACTTGATAGATGTGTTTCTTGTCATCTAATACAGTGTGGCAAGTGACTCCAAGGTGTCAAACTGTTCAGTGATTATGCTGTAATGTGACTTGAGCAGCCCTTCATTGCCTGGCAAGTTGCTGTCATTTGTAATTGAAAAGCCATTAAAATGACATTTGGATGGAACTGTGCATATTAGCCTCTTCTGGTGTGGTTTACACTTTACACATACACCACAATGCATTACTGCTATGTGCAATTGTTCTGTTATTTCCACTTTCTCTCTGACATTGACCAATATCACAAGTACTATTATTACAGTTTACATAATAAGATGTTTCAAATGTCATGACTCCACAGTTCCAGTCCAGAACTTGACGGTCTGTCATCTTAACCAAAGTGGATAGTTCAGAATTTATTTTCTTTGTCGGAAGCATTGTGTTTTGGAACTATAAATACATCTTGCCGAGTGGGTTCATACTTGTACAGGAATTTTTACCATATGCATTTCACCGGGAGTTTTTATTACAATTATCATCAAAACTGGAAAGAAACCCAAACTGCTCATTCCCAGAACAGAACAATCAAAACTGTTTTAGGCCTTAGCATGAAAGTTAAATCATACCTAGGCCTAGCATGAAAGGAACTTTTTAACAATGTTCACATTTGTGTACATGTTAGACATTCTTGGAAGTGGCTCCAGAAGGCCATAGGGGTGTTTGCATATCTCACACATTAGCATATGGTGACAGCCTGCTTATCAGGGCAACCATCTTCATTGTTATTGGGGTCTACTGCTAGTTTCCCACACTTAGCTAGAGTAGACATATCATGTGTTGATCACCCTGGCCCATAACAACACACCTGGCTACTAATGAGTCTCATATGACTGGAGTAGCCAGGAGAATACTGCACTACCATGTGCCCTGGTATTGTTGGCCTTCTTGTTGTGTGGCACTCTCCATTGTCCACCACCAGTGGGCCATTGTACAATGCATAAACATTAATTCACATCTAGACATTTCTTAGCATACATTAACAGTGTGCTGCTTTGAAGTCCAGTATATACAGATCCAATTTCAGGAATGTTTCCCCATTATTCGCAGCCATAAATGTAGAGGTGGGGCATGCAGCAAGTGTCACTTTTGTGATGTGACAGTCCAGTTTCTGACTGTCTTTATGATCTCGTGGGACAAGTGATGACTCAGTAGTATTGCTCTGGAGCTCCCTGTCTATCATCAAACACAATCACTACTTTTGTAATCTTCCATTCTAACCAAGAGAGCATCTACAATTATAACATGAACTCATGAAGATGTTTCTTGAGTAGACAACTGATAAGGATTTCTTTCACTCAAATGAGCAATAATTTCTTACTATCAAACTCACAAGAATGATAATTTCCTTCACTCAAATAAGCACGGACAATCAAAACAGTGGTGAATGGTATCTATGAGCTTTGTAGACCATCAGGTACAGATAGGAAAACACAGAATCTGTGTAGATCATCAACTGTGTAAAAATAATGCCCGACAAGAATGAATGGGAATTACTGAATATGTTGTCAGTAAAGGTCTGTCTGTGATAACCTGCAGGTGGACAGCTTAATGTCATACAGTGTATTTAGACACGATACACTTGGAGAAAATAAGATGATGCTAGGGAAGTGAAAGCAATGATGGATGTAGGAAAACCAAGAGTGATCAAGAGGCCTAGTTTCCTTAAAGGAAATAAAAACAAGGCATTAGCTAAAATCCGTTTTCCATGTGTACAGAAAGTTTAATATTGCATGTAACATTCGAGAACATTTAAAAAATACAGAAAAATACATTTGTAGCATAAATTCGATTTAAAACCCGTCTGTGTAGCGATTCCCACGGAAAATAAAAATTTAATGAGCGTGGTATCTTAATGTCACACATGACTCACACTCGCAGCAGGCCGACCCTTTCTATGCATTCAGAGCATGTTTACATGGATAATGTTGGGGTCGAAACGAGCGTCAGAATGAGTTGTTATGCAATAATCCGATGTAATACAAACACTAGTCATCATACAGGAACAAGCAGTTATCTTACGGTTCCACATGAATTCAATTTTATTCAAAACAATGAATGCGAATGAGCCTACAAGTCGACTAGGTTTCGCCGAGCTTGGCCCTGGGCTCGTTTTCAGAATAATTATATCGAATGCAACAAACGGGAGATAATGTATACCAATATACATACATAGCAAACATATATCGTATCCAGCTACTGAAAGTAACGTGTAAAATCTCATAATATCACTAGAATAGCGATCTATGAAGGAGGAGTTGTACAATTTATCATAACAACTGAAATCAGTCAGCGAATTTCTGCCGGCCGTGATAGCTCAGTTGGTAAACGCGTTGGTTCCTTGGCATCTGTTTTACAATTGGGCGACGCCGGTTCAATCCTGACAGCATGCAAACTATTGATTTTCTTTACACTTTTTTTGTTTATGTTTTCACGAAGTAATATAAACCAAATCATTTAGTATACTATGATGCACTGTTTGTAAATATTTATTTTTATTTTTGTAGTAATTATTTATTCGCCACAAAAATGAAAATATGGTTATTATATACAACGATGTTTCTAAATTTTATTTATCCAGACAGATCACAATCTGTTTTCACATATATAATTACAATATATTACTGTACAATATATTTACAATTAATAAATTAGATATCCATTACATTATATTTGTTTGGATAAATAAAATTTAGAAACATCGTTATATAATGACCATAATTTCATTTTTATGGCGAATAAATAATTACTACAAAATAAAAATTATTTACAAACAGTGCATCATAGTATACTAAATGATTTGGTTTATATTACTTCGTGAAAACATAAACAAAAAAAGTGTAAAGAAAATCAATAGTTTGCATGCTGTCAGGATTGAACCGGCGCCGCCCGATTGTAAAGTAAATGACAAGTAACCAACGCGCCTACCCACTGAGCTAGCAGGACCAGCGGAAACTATCTAACTGATTTAAGTTGTTATGGTAAATTGTACAACTCCTTCATATATCGATATTCTAGTGATATTATGAGATTATACACGTTACTTTACGTAGCTGGATACTATATATGTTTGCTATGTATGTTTAATGGTGTAGATTATCTCCCGTTGGTTGCATTCGATATAATTATTCTGAAAACGAGCCCAAGCTCGGCGAAACCTAGTCGACTTGTAGGCCCATTCGCATAGGTTGTTTTGAATAAATTGGATTCATGTGGAACCGTAAGATAACTGCTTGTTCCTCTATGATGACTAGTGTTTGTATTACGTCGGAAAATTGCACAATAACTCATTCTGACGCTCGTTTCAACCCAAAAGCTATACTTGTAAACATGCTCTGAATGCACGGAAAGGGTCGGCGTGATGCGAGTTTGAGTCATAAGTGACGTCACATCTCGGCATCCCGAAAAGCGCGTCAAAAATATGCATATTCGAAAATGTCCGTATGTACAGCATAAAATGTGGAATTTCTAATTCATTGAATTTTTTGATTTTTTTGCTTGGTGGACGTGGAAATAGATAGCAGGATGTAATATAACATAAATTCAAGCAATAGATGTTTTTATTCCCTTTAAGGAAGTCAGCAAGCTACCTCCAATAATCTATTTTTGGTTTACTCATTTATATGTACTATACTGCCAAAGAAAATGTAACCCATAAAAAAAATAATAGGAAGAAATGGCTTACATTCGTCGGTGAACTGGTACATTGCTTGCTGTGACTTTGACGTCTGGGCAATGATTTGGGGAGGGGTACAACCATTGTGGGATTTTATTGGTAGTAACTGAAAATACCAATGTCTAATCCAGAGCGGTAAGCAATTCTCAAGGACTCTCAATTGTTATCCACATGAATTAAGGAAACCAGGATTTGCCACTGGATGCCCTCAGAGCGGATGGTAGAAGAAGACCAAGACTGAGTTGGGAGGACTGTGTGAACTTGTGAAGAGAAATTTTGCAGGATTGAGAGATATGGTAGTTGATATATAATGGATCAACAACAGAAGGAAAACACTAATTGCAGACCAGTATTCAGACTAGCATCACGCAGACCTTGGCAACAAAGAGGAGAGCAACAGCTTCAACGGCCAAGACATTTTTGTAACCAATTCACCTACAAAAAGAACCACAATGTCTATTGCCTTGACAAACATTTCAGGTATTCTGTACTGTATGCAGACCACCATGGTGAAGCCAGAGACTACAGGAAGGTGGTGGGTGCCTTCCTTGACTGACGACACACACTTGCTAGGCACTACCAGGACACACAAGCAACCCTGAGTCTGCTAGATGGATCACCAACACCTGGGGCTCCACACCACATCCCCACCCCCTCAACACACCCAGCATGTCTTCCAAAAACACTCCACCTGTCTGGCAGCTGCCCCAATGTACCACCCCAGCTGCCACAGATTACATAAGCATAAAGAATAAGAAAACACAGGACTAAAATAAACATTTATGTTCATTTTTTCAGCTGACATGAAATGAAGTCAATTTAACAAACGACCATCACTAGCTAATTCATCAAATTTAGAAAAAGGTGAACAGGAATAAAGTAGACATTTGTTTTCTTGCTTTTCAGTGTACATGAAGCTAATTTGGAGAAAAAAAACTGGAATAAAATAACAATAAATTCTTCTTCATGTTTTTAACTTTAAATTTGCTTAATAAATAAATGACCTTCACTGTTGGATCACGTACTGCAGAATACAGAATTTCGGCAACCCATGATCAACTGCAGAACTTTCTGTGTTACAATACACCATCTAAATTTTTTTTTCTTTCGCCTCATTGGATTACCCTTCAGAACAACAGTAATTACTCAACCAAACTATGCGTAACAAACTGTGAAATTGCCTTTCGTGTTCCATCACTTTAGATAACAGGTTGCATCAATGAAGCCCCTTACGATCACCTTACACAAGTAGGTGCCATGTTCACCAACAATTTATAGCAGCTGTCTGACATTAAACCAACAATTTGAGAGCCACCTTCTCCACCCAGCACGGATGTTTTTTTTACATCACCTCATCTTGTGGGTTCAAATATCCTACTACATTCTGCTTTGCTAATCTAATGACACGGTTATGCAATTGCTATATTTAATATCAGATAAAACAGTTTAGATAACTAATGAAAAGCAGCTATGTCAGACAAACACTTTTTATATAAGAATCTGTGCTAGTTCAATAGCTTTGCAGAAGTACTTGCAAATCAATCAGTTGCCATACTTCGAACAGTGTCTTTCATAGTTTCCTGTGTCGTTTTATTACCACTTTTTATATGAATATTTATGAACACTAGGTTGATAAATATAAAGCGTGACAAACATACATCATGAACTAAACATTTTGCAGGAACAAAAATTGGATTAAACTGCAAAAGATCTCATTACGACAGAAAACCGCAAACTAATATGGAGACACCGGGTGTCAGTATGACATTGCAATCTGAAATAGTTAAGATGGACAGACTTCCACTCACACCTCACAAAATCTACAACCGACACTGATAAAAAAGTTTACACAGGCTTTGGTAGGCTATTCACGCACCACATTAAAATGCAACGCTATATGGCGCAGGCAAAGCCAAGTAGGTGACAACCATAAACATGTGCAATGTCTGATGGCAAAGAATTTAAATTGTTCCTGTCATTAAACATTATTAACTAACTCTGTTTCAGGATTTTGAAAACAAGTTGCTGCTTACAGATGAAACATGTCGGTTGATTTATATATATATATATATATATACATATATATATATATACATATATATATATATATACATATATATATATATATATATACATACAGTACATGTATATATATATATATATATACATGCAAGAAACAATGAAAACTAAGATTTGTTTCTTGTGAATATGCAGGTGTATTAAACCAACACAAGCATCATCCCAACTTCCAGACAACTGTGTCAACATTGTGCTGATTTAGAGACAAGAAACAACAGTCTGGATTCAAACTCAAATGCACACAATTTGAATAGTACATGCAAACAAAGTATAGTACACAGCTGCAAACAAAAATGTGTACACATGTACAACTAGCATACAAATGTATGTGCATATGTTTCTTTGAATGTATCAAAGTTCCAGTTGGCTTCAATAACATTTGCCAAGAAACTTGTTTTTTATTTTGAAAATGTTAACTGCATCACAGTATCCATCAGTAGCATGGCTTGCTTTTGCTTTTATAAACAATACAATAATAATGACAAACTTCTATAGTTACAACTGGAAAAACGACATGCCTATAAACACAGGTGCACACACTATCTTTATTACTTACAAAACTACATGCACACAACTGGCATACTGGTAGACATACACAAGTTTGACATGCATGATGCAACTGACATACAACAGGATACAAGATTACAGTCGACGTACACATGTTTAAGGCGTCTTCTACCAGTATACAACTCGTGAGCAAGGTGTCCGTTGATGTTTCCATAACAAAAGACACATTCTTCACAACAGTATCCAGCCCTTAGAACAGCTCTGAGCCACTTGAACACCCCCAGCTGATCCGTTCTTTCAAATACTGATAAGACTTCGCTAGAAAGTATTCAGCCACACCATGATTACAGTATGAAAGCTTTCCATTCATGTGCACAGCTGCATCACTGGTAACTGCTGTGGACGTATTTACACAGCTGAATAAGGTAGAGTAGGGTGATGCAAACAGGATTTTGACCATGATACACTAATTCAGTTGCTATCAAACACATACATAGAAGGCCATTAATACTGGTACTTAGTAGCCAACCAAAAATTGAAAGACAAACATTTCTGAATATATGGAGTGGTAAATATTATACAATGGTTTGGATTTCCTTATAAACTTTAAAGGTTTGCCAAATGATACAGCTGACAACTGTTTAATACTTTATTGACAAAGACTTTAAGGAATGTCCTCATGCTATCAAACTGTGATGATTTGAACATTTATGAATGAATATTCTCACTGGAATCTGTTCTACATGATACACTTGCATTTTGGATAATTCAGATAAAAACTATTCACACAAGGTCTGCATTATAAATAAAAGCACAACAATGGACAAAGTAAACATGTTTTTTAGCCTTTGGTCATTAACCACTCACAGACCAGTAAACACTAATTTGCCAGTGAAGCAAGAAGGCAGTTTGTGGTTGTAACTTGTGGAATGGGCTGGACTGGGTTGGCACCACAAGGCTACCACCACTACTGATTGCAGATCTAATCTAACCATTACTTTAGATCATTCAAGTGCACTTCCAAAATGGCTGCTTTTATCTAATCAGGTAGTGATTGGAGAGACTGGGTAGATAACATCAGACCATGGTAGTATGGTTGTCAGGTCCTCAGGTAGAATTCACCTACCCTTCTGTGTGCTTATTTCATGTCAAAACTAGTTGACATAAAACAATTAATTAAGACCCGAGGGACACATATTCAGCAGAAACGAATGGGAGAAATTGTGCAAATGCCTGTCCTGTATTTCAATTAAAATATTATGATAAATACAATATAAACGCCAGTATTTCAATTTTTTTAAACTAATTTAATTGTATGTTTGTTTCTTCAACACGGCACAAGTCCAACAGTTCTGGAGCGACTCCAATTTTACGAAGATGAAAGCAGGCAATGTGTCACACCCTAGACAAAGGTGTGTTTCCACCCTCTGAGCTGTGGGGGAGGAAACCACAGAGGTGATAGTTTCATGACCACTCCACCTGACCTAACTGTAGAATGTATTCATTGACTACACTCCTAAAACTATAACAATAACAACCACACTTATAAGAATAGAACTCATACACATACAGTATGATACACACAGACACACACACACACATAGACAGCCACTTCATGGTAATTTTCTATGTAGCATGAGTTTAATCTTGAGTAATTTAATAGACAGTCTATAAAAAACATGTTCTTTCGTCAGCATCAATTACCCGTCAGTTTAACATGACACCCACACTTTCACATACACAATAAAACCACCAACAAGTGTACTTATAGTTGTTACACATTCATACACTGTGATTACAGCACAAAACTATTGTCAGGGCAGACATTAATATGGAAAAGCCTACGTCCAGTGGAAAAGTATTAGAAATAATGTCCAAGACTAGATGACCCATACTGCAGCTTTCCCTTGGCTGGCTACATGGTTTGTCTCAAGTTGTTTACTAACTATTATTAAGTGCACAGTGTGTAACACTACTTCAAGAGAACAGTTCCCACGACTGTCCATAACCACAGGGTACCAGTGACCTTTGACCTTTAACTGACACACCCCTCAGACTGACCATTCAAATATTGAATGCTTGTCAACAGGGTAACGAGAGGCTATTTTCAAATGTGTCCTACCAGGTTCTCTGGTGATTTATTTGTTCGCCTGGACTGCGCTAGATCTAGTACATTCAAGGGAAATCTTTACAAAATAAGCTTCCCCCATATGACTCTCACCACTTTCAACATCCATTAC
This sequence comes from Paraescarpia echinospica, assembly GCA_020002185.1. Classification (NCBI taxonomy): domain Eukaryota; kingdom Metazoa; phylum Annelida; class Polychaeta; order Sabellida; family Siboglinidae; genus Paraescarpia; species Paraescarpia echinospica. The sequence goes on along the minus strand of CM034535.1, from coordinate 76,331,741 downwards.
CCCTTTAGCAAGTCTGGAAAACTTCCAATGTTCCCATGTGTGCAATATAGCAGGAATACTTCATAGCAGTGGCCATACCTCTAGCATGGGTAATGTTGGACATTGATAAGATCCAGATGTAAAATTACAATGTTTGCCTGTGTAGCCCTGAGCACAATGGTTAAGGGCTTTAAAGCGAAGCTACGTGTTCCTTTACACTGAATCAGCTAAGGGTGGTAATTATTACTGCTCAAGAAATTCGCTGAATCGGTTGTACTAATTTGCAAACAGGAGCCTGAGAACTGTGGCAATGGACATATGTGAATCCGCAGTAACTTCCCCAATAAGTGCCTTTTAACAAATTAAATATTTTGTTCACCATTTTAAAACTTTGCTGGCATAACATTTATTCAAGTACACTTTATTAAGAACATTATATAGAACATCTTAACAACACGTTATTCATTATTACATAATTATTCATATTATTGAACTCAGAATCAATTTATTTGACCAATAAATACGATACATATATACAGTGAATAACATAAGTAATAAATAAGGTCGAGAGACTCCCTTTAAAGTCCCAGAACTCTTTAGGCACTAAAACACAAGTCTGTAGCCACTATCCATTATGGACATATGGCACACAAACTTACTAGAATGACACATGCCAAATGTAAATTTAACAGTAAAAAGCTGAGAATATAATACTAATTATATTAATGCAAACCCTCACCACGTTGGGATGGTGTTGCATGTGAGCCTTGGTGAGCATCGATGAAACTACAACTCAACTGAATATGTGGAACATCACTGATATCACCAGATGACATTTCTCATCAGACAAAATAAAAACACATTGGTAAATTTGGCAGTGAAACAACTAATTATAGCGATACACGTCTAGGTCACTGCACTGATAAACAGGGGCCAGACCACCAAGTCATTGCTCTATTACATAATTCCTTACAAAAAAACACGGAAACTATTACCAGTAAAATAATTACGACAATACTGGCGAATTACTGGAAGTCAGATAAAAGCATTCCTTCGAAAGAGAAATAAACAGGACTGAACTAAGTACACCATGTACACATCCTCATGCAACATTAAGGTGTCCAACATTCTGTGTCAGGACTAGCCTTGTACTATCTCTATACCCCAATGACAGAATATAGAGGAAATTATTTGCAAATGACTGCACCATCCTACTTTCTGTACATAGTAGTAGCAAGTGTGCAGCGTATGTGTGTGTGGCATGAACATGTGTGGCATGAACACGTGTGGCATGAACATGTGACTCCAGTGTGAAAACTTGTAAACATAATGGGTATACAGCTGTAAAATTATATGTATATATATATATATATAATATGGCATATATACTTCAAGTTTACAGTGGACACATGCACTTATTATCTAGATAATCAAAAACTTCTTAAACTGCCAATAAGATCTATTCTGGTAATAATATCTGCAGATTGTACTTTGAATGCGAAGATCACCACTTGACCACTTCCTGCCAATAACAATTTAAATACTAGTTTCACACACACATCCATTTTCTGGACGATCGGTTTGAATATATTAAGGTCAAGAGACGTCACATGAACAATAAATATCAATAATCCTGCCATAGGGTATAATCAAATTTACATGAATTGACCAGCGAGCTCACTGGTCGTTCATACTGGTGAGTGTGTGTGTGGAACAAACATTTATAATCTACTTTTCCCAGGGTCGATGATTTGGCAACAAGGTTTATATTACAAACATAATGTTACGTACATTCTACAATATTAACATGTATGACCATGACATGTTTTCATGATTGATTTTAAGAAATAAACTACTTATAGACACAGTGTGACCAGAGACCTGAATAAGTATTCTATTTATAAACAAAACGCTGTTGTTTGTATGTAGACATAACCTTACAGTATGTAGCACGGCATAATCCATCACCTATGAGACTGTGACATTGACATTTTTAGGTGGCATACTAAAATGATACTGTACACTCCACAATGGTAATTTCACACAGGCTGCTTGTGAAACTCAGGTGCATAGACACACTGTGCGGTAGGGTGCCTTGCAATGACTCGTCATAAAGTTGAATATCTTTAATTCCCCCCTGACTGCATTCTTCTTGTGTGTAACCATTACATAAGTCAATAGTTCTACACGATTGTTTTAATTCTCTCACATTCTCTATGTCCACAGTGTCTAAGTATACTGATCATGGGCAAAGACTGATTACACGGAAATTAAGACAGGAAAGCACACAGAAACCCTGGGACATTGGCTCCAACTCGGAGTCAGTCAGCCTCATTGTGACAGGACAGATAAAAAACCTGCACATGAGCCATCATTTTTTTACATACCACTTAATGTTGAAACAGCTGTCACTGTAACAATGATAAACATACACTCACATTCCAACAACTTTGCAAATATAAGTAAGCTTTGGATGTGAACATACAAATGTTAGTTGACCATATCCATTTATGTTATCACGCCCCGTAGAGAGTATTTTCTAAGATGATTCCTAACTATTTGGTCACAGGTGTCCTTCATATGCTAGGCAAGTACAGCTGTACACCTGTAGTTACCCCCATGCTGTTGGCCACTAGGTGTCACTAGCAGTAGATATCACAGTGCAACTCTGTAATTGCTTGCTGGCTGCACCAACTGTCAAAGGGGATTCAGTGGGTGAGCATTCCTTGGCATGTCAGAAACTACCACAGGAACCAAACAGCTAACACCAGGTGCAATTAACCTAGATTTTCTCAGTTGCAAAAAAAGCATAACTCTTGTGAATGTTTATAATTTAGTTCAAGCAGTAGTACTAGTACAAATGTAACTTATTTACAATTACCACAAACATGACTTACCCGTGAGCGGTCCATTGGGTTTGAGAAGTCGAAAGAATCCGGGGCGACAAACAAGTATCCACATTTTGATATTTTGCGACTGGCCTGCAAAATGCAACATTTCAAATTAATTTAAACTAAGGGCGTCTGTTTTTCATTTTTTACATTTGTTCTTAATACTAGAATAAACATACAATCGTTGATATACATCCTGCCAAAGTTCATTTAATAAGCCCGAAAAGATATCTGCAATTTGAATGGCACACCCGCAAAATTTTCAAACTATAAACAAAACATTCAAATCGTAAACATATATACTTTGGCACTTTATTGTGGAAGCACACAAGTCCAACCAGGAAGTACCTGTGAAGATGGTTGGTTCCCAATGCCTGGTAATTCAGTGAATTTTGTGCTAATAATAACAACGCCTGGCAGATTCCAGGTAACAGAAGTTTCATGACAGACAACCTCACTTTAAATCAAGTAATAAGACTACAGGTCCAGACTTTTTAAATTAAATATCAACTGGTCACTTACATTAAGAACAAATATTAAAAATGGGATGCTGTAACAATGTCACGACTACAATAAAATAATTATTTAAATCTCACAAAAGAAACATGCAGAAAAAGCAATCAAATCTGTTCTGTTTAATTACAGGTAGAAGTAATGTCAGAGGTCAGTTTCATAAACCAACCGCAGGCCATCAATAAATCAATTTATTGGAGAAATTTAGATCCCTTGCAGGCTATTTTGTAGATATCAATCAACATGCCATGAAAATCAAAGTGAAAATTAAGTTGAAGAAATTATTGTGTTTCAATTCAACACACCGCCAGAAGCATTGATAAAGGAAACTACAGGTGTATGACTAACTGGGCAACATACATTATTGATTGTTTTAATATACATCAAGATATATATATGTGAGATTACCTGAACAGTTTCCTCATTTAAATTAAATTAGTCAAAACAGGTATTCAAAAATATGAATAATTTAAATTAAATATTTGGGTTTACTGTACTTTTACAAATCGTCTTAATTCTTTATTTGATTTTAAGTATTTACCTTATTTAAGTACAGTTAATGAATCTCAGTCACCTAGTAACAGTATGGTGTATCATGGATATTATGTAATATCAAATGCAAAAGCACCAGATGGCAGATGGATAAACAAATCTGGTGTTTTTCATTATCATGGTACTTATCTAAGTAAGCATGATCTAAAAAACCAGTGTTCTACGCTGACAATGTTAAGATTATCTAAGATTATACCCCCACTTTTAGTAAAGTTCATATACTGGTGAACAAATATTCAATTACAAAGTCATGCATATTTTGGGTGGTAATTGATTAACAAGATACTTTAATAATAATAATAGTAGTAAAGTAGAAACCAGAGCTTAAGTTTTTAACAAAATACAATTTAATCTTTGTTGCTTGGGACGTTCTGCAAGTTCTGTTTGCTAAATGATGCATTATTAACTGTTGGAATTGAGATGCTGCCAAGGCTGTCTATTAGTGTACCCTAACAAAGAACTGTTGATAATATTAACAATGGCCACTTTCACAGATGTTTAAGCGATGACAAGGCCTGGTAGCCATGAGTAACTTCACTCCCTGTCTCTGCAACTGTAGGATCAAGCAGTACATTCATGGGTCAACTCTTTGTCAACAGTCTATGACTGGGTCATGGATTGTTTGCATAGCTCAGTTTCATGTTCCAGTCACCCAGTCAATACACAGCTATTAGAGTGGTTAGTTCCACCAGATAATATACATTGCCCACTCATATCACCACATCATAGGTAATCTCTCATACTGTCTGCTTTTGATACCAGGTTCATGAGACATACAACATTTAAACAGAAACAGCTGTACTTTGGTTAAACCTCATTTACTGTTGTAAAAACTTGGACAGAACCAATGTTTTAAAATAATGATTCAAAACCAAAATATGATTATCAGTATGGAAGATGTTTAGAATAATTATCTTTAATTAAATCTAACACTCAACAGTAAACAATGGTATGTAAACTTGCATAAATGTTCATAATATTCAGAGTTCAGACTAGCTGCCATCCATGGTACAAGGATATAAATATGTTTTTATTGTATTTCTAAATACATATTCCAATAATTTATTATTATCTGTGAGAATGACTAGATAGCAGATACATTATCAAATGTGTACCTTCGATCTATCCTCAATCCTATCAAAGATACCATTTTATCAATAGTTTATATCCTAACCATTTAATAAACATAAGTATGCCTTTTGACCTATTAAATCAACTTCTAAAGAATTTTTTTTAATTTTCCTGCTTGTTTACTTACAGGTTCTTACAGGTCAGAGTATCTTCTTGTTTTTAGGCATTTTTTTCTTAAATTTATCGTCAAGTCAGTTTATGTGCATTAACAACATATGCTTCTGACAATTTCCAGGATGGGGCAGTATAATCGTGTTTGATTGGAGGACATATCTGCCACAACTTGTCAACTTCCCCCTTGGACCACTAGATTGATGAAGCCACCACGTACAGACTGACAGGTTGATTCAATAGATATACATTTGCACAACGTTGTAATCACATGTATTGCATATAAACAATTCGTTATTTACCAGCACATTAGTCATTCTTATAAACAGAATAGTTAGTACCAAAATAAATCAATAAAGTTTGAACATGATTATTATTGATGAAATCGATTGTGTATGTCGTCATTGTTGACAACATACACAATCGACAAGTGTGTTATAATCATGTCATGTTCATGCATAAGGCGAAAGTCCAAACTATTTACTATGACACTGACAGAAGGGACAGAACCCGCCCCGGTAGTGACAGCGGAGTACCTACCTTGCTGCTTTCCAGTGCTTCAGACGAATGTTGTTCTTTGGGCTTGAAACAGTTCTGACATTTGGCTTTGTTAAAAATGTTCGGCTCAAATTTCTGACACCAAGACGAGGAAGACGCGGTCGCTGCCATAGTGGTCAGCTGGATCATTCCGCTTCGTTGACTAACTAGACAAGTCGCACCGAATCAGTGGAACGAATGACAGCAACAAAGTTCCAACGTAACAATCCGATTCCGAGTTTGTGCGCTTCAAATTGCACTATGCGACCATCAGGATATTATGCCGCAAAGTATAACTCACGAAATGTCTTGGTGATTGTTTATTCTACATCCGGTTGAGGTAATTTTCGGCGAATATCTTTACACCCCTACATGTTGCAACGCCTTTTCGTTCCCACACCCACAATCGTCTATCGAAACTCGTTGTATGGCGAGCCTGATAACGCCACATAACCTATATGTACATACACCGCACTACGACCCAGAATGCGCATAAATACAATAACGCAATCACCAAGCCTTTGTTTATGCAGATATCGCGAAACGTGCACGTCAGTTGTTAAGCGGATACTTGTAATAGCAAAACTTAACTATATAATATGGCTGCGGTTGTGTCTACCATTGTTTTGCTTAACAAAGTGTTTGGAACTATTTATTCACCACCTTTCAAGCGGAGCTGGTTTTTTGAAGGTGGCGCCATCTTCTGAACATACATTGAATGTGTAAATTATTTTAATTTGTTAGGCATCACAATAAATAACCATTTAAACTGGCAGAGTCATACAAACAAAATAGCAAATAAAATATCTAAGACAATAGGCATATTAAATAAACTTTTTTAAACACTTTTACCACCTAATACATTATATATTATGTACAATACGACTAATATCCTTAAGTAAATATAATGCTCACACAAGTCCTATTTTAAAAAGACTTCAGTGACTAAAGTTGGATAACATTTATAAAATCCAACAATAAAAAATTTACTATAAATTAAATAACAATTTGTTACCCTACTACTTCAATGTTTTTCCAAACACACAGATTCAAACATGAATTTGCCAAAAAATGCATTAGACAACATAGTAGCAAGTATTATCATTAATAAAATTTACACCCACAGTCTAAATGTTTTTTCAACATACACAAAAAACTGTTTTATTATAAATTATGAATCCAGTTGTCGTATTCATAATTTGTTCAATATCCACACATGGACAGATTCTCTGTAAATCACAGCAGTGTTTACATCATTTAAAAATGGCTCCTGAGCTAGCGATATTATATATCTTAATAGGAGTCTCCCGACCTTATCTGTTACTTACGTTATTCATTGTATATGTATCATATTTATGTCAAATAAATTGATTCTGAGTTCTGAACTGATAGGAATCTAAAAATGGTAAAGGAATAATTGTGGGGTAAATAAGGCTGGCGTGTAAATAAAAGAATGTAGGGGAGACCAGGACACCATGGCCATTTGACTATTTGGTCACTTTAAACTTATTATTATTATGCATTAGCCCAAGGTTGGGCTGTTTGGAGAACCCAACATAAGACCTAAGACCACTTGCGCATTAAATTATAACATGTGGTGTCACCTATCGTGTATACCTGCCAACCCTCCCAGACTTTCCGTGAATTTCCCGGATTTGTTGTGAATTTCCCGACAAAAAGAAGAAAATCTCCCGCATTTTCGGTGAAGATGAAAATCACCTGGGTTGACACGAAAATCTACTTGATTCTCGCCTCAGACCCCCAACAGCACCTGATCTACTGATGTCCAATCCGACAGAACTAAACTGTTGAGACCCACAAAAAAACAATTACCATCAACAATATAATAATAATACAACCCCACCCTGTCTTCCGAAATCAAATTCAAATATGAATCAGAGACTCACAATAAATCTCAAATCTACCGGATTTTGAAAGTCAGAAGTTGGTAGGGATCCTTAGTGTATGCCCTACGCATACAAAACACTCACCTATGACTTTTGCGCAGATGCCAGATAACTCTATTAACTGAATAAGTTAATTTCATATATACACGTAAGTTGTTTTTTGTAAGTGCAACATATTTTGTTATATGCATAAAACAAAATGTAATTTAGTTACAACATTAGCTTAGCCTTGAAACAATGACCAGGAAGCTGGACTCGAAAAATATAATCCATCACCTGTATAAGATGTATTTTTAGTATTTATTCTACCATGATACATTTTACGATGTACTTGCATCATGTGTGAATAAAAAAAGTGAGATATTACATGGAAACTGGGGTCTCGGAATACAAAGAAGAACAAGATCTAGATAGTATTTTGATAGCATAAACATTATGTACAAACTGTCAATGGCAAGACAAGAATCTAAGATGTTTTATATCCTTGTGGCTCACTCATATCAGCAATGTTTCGCCATAATTATAGTAAAACTGTCAATTTGATATGTACACAGTTAAAGCTTAGCAGATTAAAAGTTTCACTTACCATGCATATTCTCTGCAATAATTAAACATTGTTATATCAAATCTACACTATTCTTAATTTTGCCACTGGGTACTTTCTACTTATACTTCTTCTATAATCATGAAGAAGACATTCCTATAAATATTTTTCTACTTCTACTTCTTCTAAAAGCACGAAGAACACATTCTTATAAATATCCTGTTAATCAATAAATATTTGAAAACTTCAATTTAGTCTATTCTCTCCTGGTCTATAATTGTGTTGATACACATAGCATGGAGGAGGTCTGTGATTAAGAAAAATGCACTTCAGTTGGGGCTAAAATATTACAATTGACCCATCTATCACGTGACCTGTTTCCTTATGAAGCATAGTTGCGCTGCGGATGTTTAATGCACTCAAAAAGTGTTAACAACCTTGTATTAAATGTTTGGGAATTCAAGCAGAAATGTTAGTATTAAAGCAAGAGCAAATCAGTAGTAGTTTAATTGCTTGCTGTAACATTGGCAACTTTAATTTCAAGAATAAGTATACACACTCCTGTACTGGTATTAGTATAAATAACCACCAGTACAAAAAAATTGAAATACCAATTCAAACTCGACCATACGTTGGTGTGATATGAAAAGTTCAATTTTCTATTACTATTATTGAAAAATTATTGAATTTACTTGTTAAAATATAATTTAGTATACATGTGTTGTTTGTAGTAAAAGTTACGATAACATAATTTAAAATACAATATACGAATAATTAAAACAATAAAGAACTAAATTATTGAAAAATAACAAAACAATGGCAAACTGCTTTCGCGCAGTACCGGTATGGATGAGTCTCGAACGGATTACCCAACTTCCGAATTTTGAAGAGCTAACCTAACGTTGCTCGCAGAAGTCAGGATGAACCTATACACCCGGGATCAGTCACATTCAGTAACAATTCCATCAATTTTGCAGTCGCTCGACCGTGCGGTCCCAGTTTAACCCGGGTACAGCGGGAACGATCCGATTCACGCGGAAAGGTGCCAATTAGGGGACAGTCATCTGGACAGATCAGCCGAATGGTCAGCGATCGATGTTCAGACGTATCGCCAGGACACACGCATCCAGCAACGGTATCTTCAGAAATCGCTTATAAGCAATACAGGAACTGTCCTGTTGATTTCGTGGTGCCGACATCAGCACACCATTATCGCAACGTAATTGACGTTAGTTGATATCTACTCCATTACTAAAACACATAACTAAATGGTGTTAATGAAACTGCTTGGTGATTGTTATTAATTTACGTTACATTAATAAATTAAATACAGTTACTGTTTTTCTCCGACTAATCAACGCTGCGGGCAACGCTGCCACCTACAGTGAAATATTACAATTAAACACAGTTACCAGTGGCGCCACCTGTTGCATGTCATCGTGGCGTCATGTGATCCTTATAAGAAGTGGGATGTAAACAAGCGGTCCATACTGCATAGTCTACAGTGGTTGATTCAGTAATAAAAAGTGGATGCACAATGGCTGATTTATCTGAACACACACCTCTTATCTCACAAGTTGGTGATGAAACTACTAACGAACAAGTTCGACGCGTAAGCTGATCTTCCCCTGTTATCGCCCGTCTTGATTCTTGTTAGCGGAACTGACAAAAAAGAGGCGGGGATTGCTATTGGAGTATTGCTAATAAGTAACGAAGTCTGCTATGCCGATTATGTTAATTTAGCTACTGTAAAGAGCTACTCTAATTCTAAAGTAAAGGCATCGTCTCATCAGACTTATCATGGACATGATTGAAACAATCGTTCTCCAGACTCGGACTGAGTCCAGGGCTAATGGGTAGAAGTGTGTAGTATTTTGTAATGTTGCAAGCCAAAAATCTTTTGTATCAACATGACCATTGCTGTATTTATAAATACTCTGTGACAAGCCACCTGCATAATTTTGCCAAGACATTGAGGAAAATGTGCTCCAAAATATAATATTAGATTGTGTGTGCATCTATTGGTCATTTGATGCCAGTTTCAGATGAGCATCATACAACCAAACTTACATTCTCACATCAAACAAGCACTCTTAATAAATATACATGAGATACACACCTCCTATGAGAGCGACAATTGTGTCTTAATAGGAGTCACCGACCCCGATTGAACAAGCTATATGATTGCATTCTATGGTACATCAATACCATAATAGGTGTACATGCCTTTGTATGTATTTTCTAAGAGTATGTAGAACATATCTTCTTCTTCACAAACACATGGTTACCTATATGCAGAGGAATATCACAGCTAATGACATATGTATGCCCGTATAATGTTGATGTTTGTTGATGTCACTGCTTAGGAGATGTTCAGAAAAATCAATGAATTGTGTACTTACATGGGGTCAAAAAAAAATTATGTTATGTTATGGTTATTTGTGAGAACAGTAATAACTTCATTAAAAATGTGTTTTGCTAATATATGAAACTAGTCATTTTTATTTTATGTATTTATTGCATTTTACAAGGATCCATTTTGGCTCAAAAAGTACCTCATCTCTGAAGCGATTAAAATGTTATTGTTTTTTTTAACTCTGAACCAAAATCCTTTGTTGTTACAATCAGAAACATGGGTTTCATTTAGTTAACAAATAGCTTTAAATAAATATAATAATTAATTTAGTTGACAAATAGCTTTAAATAAATAGCTTAACATGCATTTACCTTTAAACTATTTACCAAACAGCAGTGCTCATTTGTGCCATGTGCAGATATGCTTCAGTAATACACACTCACACACACGCACACACACACACACCATCATCATCATCATCGCCAATTACAAGTATTAGGATGTGGTCAAAACTTATGTAATTTGAGAAAATCTTGTTGAACCATCATTATTTATTTGTCACATACCTGTACATACCTGTACATACAAGATGTTTCTGCATTCTGTACATACAAGATGTTTCTGCATTCTGTTCATGATTATGAAATCTAGCATACATAAGTGTAAACGTTTTTAAATGATGTAAACATTGCTGTGATTTACAGAGAATCTGTCCATTTGTGGATATTGAACAAATTACCAATGCTTCAATGGATGAATACGTTGAATGTCCAGTTGATTCCAAGCTGCTCAATGCCAAGTTTCAGGTAAGTGACAACACAATATTTGACTACTTTGGGAATTGTCATCCTTCAGACATAACACATCCTATTTTGTAAACAAAATTGTAGGGATTGTATACCATCTCAGTATTTAATAAGTTATTCCCTTTTGGTTGCACAGATCATATTGTACAATTTTGTTTATTTATTTCTGTACTGTATCCACGGTTACAGTATCTTGCATTCAATAGACATTTTAGAAGAGTATTTTAAATAACAATATTCCAGTCACATTTCTTACACTGTTATCTGCAGATGTTCCTGAAGGTAACATTTTAAAATGACATATATATTTTACAGCTGTCTTTTTTGTTTTTATTTGCAAACATAAACTTTTGGTGAGAATGCCAACATTGCAGTAATTTCTACTGCTTCCGTTTTCTTCTTGTTTGAAAACATAATATTAAATAAATGTTGTATGTTACATTGTTTCACATTTCTTGCATTGTTTTTACTAAAATGTTTGAAGATATTATAATATTACTGGCTTGTTACAGAGCTTGGACTATGATAACTGTGAAAATGTTTGAAGATATTATAATATTACTGGCTTGTTACAGAGCTTGGACTATGACAACTGTGAAAATGTTTGAAGATATTATAATATTACTGGCTTGTTACAGAGCTTCGACTATGACAACTGTGAAAATGTTTGAAGATATTATAATATTACTGGCTTGTTACAGAGCTTGGACTATGACAACTGTGAAAATGTTTGAAGATATTATAATATTACTGGCTTGTTACAGAGCTTGGACTATGACAACTGTGAAAATGTTTGAAGATATTATAATATTACTGGCTTGTTACAGAGCTTGGACTATGACAACTGTGAAAATGTTTGAAGATATTATAATATTACTGGCTTGTTACAGAGCTTGGACTATGACAACTGTGAAAATGTTTGAAGATATTATAATATTACTGGCTTGTTACAGAGCTTGGACTATGACAACTGTGAAAATGTTTGAAGATATTATAATATTACTGGCTTGTTACAGAGCTTGGACTATGACAACTGTGAAAATGTTTGAAGATATTATAATATTACTGGCTTGTTACAGAGCTTGGACTATGACAACTGTGAAAATGTTTGAAGATATTATAATATTACTGGCTTGTTACAGAGCTTGGACTATGACAACTGTGAAAATGTTTGAAGATATTATAATATTACTGGCTTGTTACAGAGCTTGGACTATGACAACTGTGAAAATGTTTGAAGATATTATAATATTACTGGCTTGTTACAGAGCTTGGACTATGACAACTGTGAAAATGTTTGAAGATATTATAATATTACTGGCTTGTTACAGAGCTTGGACTATGACAACTGTGAAAATGTTTGAAGATATTATAATATTACTGGCTTGTTACAGAGCTTGGACTATGACAACTGTGAAAATGTTTGAAGATATTATAATATTACTGGCTTGTTACAGAGCTTGGACTATGACAACTGTGAAAATGTTTGAAGATATTATAATATTACTGGTTACAGAGCTTGAAAATGTTTGAAGATATTATAATATTACTGGGACTTGGACTGACAACTGTGAAAATGTTTGAAGATATTATAATATTACTGGCTTGTTACAGAGCTTGGACTATGACAACTGTGAAAATGTTTGAAGATATTATAATATTACTGGCTTGTTACAGAGCTTGGACTATGACAACTGTGAAAATGTTTGAAGATATTATAATATTACTGGCTTGTTACAGAGCTTGGACTATGACAACTGTGAAAATGTTTGAAGATATTATAATATTACTGGCTTGTTACAGAGCTTGGACTATGACAACTGTGAAAATGTTTGAAGATATTATAATATTACTGGCTTGTTACAGAGCTTGGACTATGACAACTGTGAAAATGTTTGAAGATATTATAATATTACTGGCTTGTTACAGAGCTTGGACTATGACAACTGTGAAAATGTTTGAAGATATTATAATATTACTGGCTTGTTACAGAGCTTGGACTATGACAACTGTGAAAATGTTTGAAGATATTATAATATTACTGGCTTGTTACAGAGCTTGGACTATGACAACTGTGAAAATGTTTTGTACCAAAGGGAGGAGAGACAGAAAAATCACAAAGTATGATTATAATATTATTATTATTATCATTACAATATTATGTAATTTTGTTGACTTGTTACGTGACATATGTTAATGTAATGTAGATTTTAAAAATACTGTTCATTATTTTTCTTGGTTATATGATATATGTGTCAAAAATTGACAATATGGTTATCAGTTAAATGTATAGACTTGTAATTGTAGAATGGTTAAGAAACATAAGGAAGAATTGATGCATTGACGTATTCACATGTAATAATAAATATAGTAATAGCAAAATAAAAACAATGCATTACTCAGTACATAATAAGCAACCAGTTTAATATGTTTTTTCTTACTATCCGCCGCAATCTGCATTCCAGTGTGTGTACTTTTAATATGTGCACTTGGAGAGATGTACCTGCAAGGTACAACGTTTGGAAGATCATCAATGTCAGATGTATAGAAATAAGGGATCATCTCAGATATCAGATGAAATTACTTTCATTTGGGGGAGGGGAGTCGGTGGCAGTTTTGTGTTGTGGACATCGATAGTTTACACTTCTGACCGATACTGTTAATATATTGACATCGTCATATTATTTACAAACTTTCTTCAAGGGCAAGGAATGGGGGGCTGAGACCAGATGAAAGTAATTTCGTCTGATATCGGACATCAACGTTCTGAGATGATCCTTACAATGGCCCCTAATGTGATGTTTTCAGCAACTTCTCAAGCAGCATTTTGCGCGGTGGGTCGTCATGTGTTTTATCGGCATCTTCACCGCTCTTATTGCTTGCTCCATCGATATCGCAATCCACCGCCTGTCTATAGTCAAATATTCCTTGCTCAAGTATTGTATCCTTTTGTATTTAGTCTCAGGAATTGTCAAAGTACTAAAAAATTTGATGCATTTAGCATTGCTTCAAACCACCCCCACATTCCATAATACATGATGTGGGACGTGGGACATTTGTTGTATGTTTACGCCCGGCTCTGGTTTTACTTCTTAATATAGTAAAATTACTATGATATAAAGGTAACTCATGCTAGGATATATTTAATATTTTGTGTCATTCGTTTTGATGCACTATTTGTATTGTTAGCAAACAAATGTGTTGTACCACGATATTTGTAAAGGAACACGTTTACTATATGATCTGTTTTCAGCTTGGAGACAATGTAACGTATAGCTGCCTTGTATATAAAAATATGCTAGTTTTTTATTCTTTGTCAAGCATAATGTCAAAACATGATGTAGTTCTTATGCATAGGTTTTGTGTTCAATCTCACACATATATATTTTGTCAGTGAGTCAGGTAAATTGAGTTTCAGAGCATCAAAAGTTTAAAAATATTAATGTTGTACATGCATCAATAGCCTTGACTCTTGTAAGACTTTGATGAGACTATGAAGTCAAGCTATCTTTTCATTCCACTGCTGTTGTGGATAGCTTGGAACTCTGGCTTTGTGCTAATCGCTGCAATACTGGTGGCTTACGGAGAGGTAAGTTTGTCTAACTGAAAAACCTAATTATGCATATTTTCAATCATGAGACAACACAGTGACATATGGACATATGTGCACAAACAAACAGACGCATGCACTCCTACACGCTTTCACGCACACCCACATGTACCCACACACGCACGCACACATGCACACACACAAACAAAGAAACAATCTGTAAACAAGCAAATGAACAGTATGCACTGCAATTGTTTCTAGTCTTCACAAAGATCAAAACTCAACGTGTATTCAGTAATGATTCCAGTGTAATTTACAAACTGAATCAATCAATGTTCTTATCTGCTTATGTTAACAAAATAAAATGATTGTAATGCTAAACAACAAATTGTGTTTTCAGCCTGTTGCAGCTGGCAGCGGTATTCCACAAATAAAATGCTTTCTCAACGGGGTCATGATACCCCATGTCGTTCGTCTCTTTACCCTCGTCTGCAAGGTCATTGGGGTCGTGTTGTCAGTTGTCGGAGGACTAGCAATTGGCAAGGTCAGGTTATCTGTTTATTTTATTCTTGAAAGTTGTTATGCAATGTCGAGCGCAGTGGTGCGGTGGCTAGATCATCGGACTCTCCACCAAAAAAACCCGGGTTCGAATCCTGTGCTGCAGTGTCAAACCTTGGGCCAGTTCATTCACTCTACATTGCTCCAGTTCACTCAGCTGTATGAATGAGTACCTGGCTACAGACAGTAGTGTTTTTGTACAAATAGTCTTCGCTCATTAATTGCAGCATGGCTGAAGTCAAGATGGTGTTTGATTTGAACAGGTCTGCTAACGAATAAAGTGTAAAGTGCTTTGAGCAGTCCTGAGGACTGGATACTGCGCTATATAAGAATTACCTTTACTTTACTTTTCCTTTACGTTAAATGCACGGTTCCTGTAAAAGAACGGTAGTTTGTCTTTATCAGCTGATGCAATTTAGGAAAACTTGAACCGCAACTTTTCTTATTCTAAATACATACATCAGCAGTTCGCATTTATGCATCAAACTCTATTTTATTTTTTCACATTGATTATGTGTAAATTCTTGTGATGTTATGCATTTCAAAATACAACGTATGTTGATATTATCATGTGTAATGATTATATTGTATTTTTAGTTTTCTGTCTACTTATGATGTTATTTGATTCAGTAAAGTATAGCACAAGATTTACGGTACAAACATGGTGACAATTTGTATTAATTCAGTTCACATTTCTTTGCACGTAATATGTTTTATGCAAGCACCAACACAAGTCATGAATAGTGATGAAATAAGGCCAAATGAATGACATTTATTGAAGAGATTAAGTTAAAGAGAGAGAAATGTGGGCTCTACATCCCAAGGCCAGGCCTGTGACTGAGCCCATACTAGTCTCCTGTACCTCTGGATGACAGAACCCACATTTCGGCATATACAACATTAGCGGTTTTGTTATAGATATATAAAACAACAGCATTACTACTGTAAACACAGTAGACTTTATGCACTGTACCGTACTAACCAAGCACACCATTCATTCACACTAACTATAATCCCAACTACCTGCTGAAGAGTTACACTGTATCAAGATTTAGCCTAAACCTATAAGTGGGGCCATTACGCCCAACTTACTAAAATCACTGGTGGAAGAGAAGCGAGCTGTCTCGGCATCAAAACCCCGTGAACACATTGTCCACCTGCACTAAGAAATGGGGAAAGCGTTGAGATCTGCTATCACCCCCTCTTCCACCAACGATGTACATGTTGTGTCCCTAATGCTATCAAATATTGGGAGGGAAGGGAGGGCCAACATTTTTGATGTGACCACTCTGTCTGCTTTCACAAAACGAAGAGCTCATTGCAATCTGCCACCGAGCGCCATTACCACGCGGTGATTGGTTCCTTGTGCCAAAAGAGCACCAAAGACAAAGGGGGGTAATTAGCATCAGGCCTTAGGAGACATTAGGCCAATCATCACTCATCCTGCGTTGTTGCCAGCACAAAAATACATATGCAGCACAGTGCCGTGGCCGCATATTCTCATTTATGCAAGCACCAACACAAGTCATGAATAGAGATGAAATAAGGCCAAATGAATGACGTTTATTGAAGAGATTAAGTATGTTTTTGATGACGTTTTATTCTGTGTCCTTAAAGGAAGGCCCCATGATCCATTCAGGGGCTGTTGTTGCTGCTGGCATTTCACAAGGACGGTCATCAACATTCCGACAAGACTTCAAGGTCAGTGTCGTTTGGGTTAGAAACATTAAAAAGACTATTGCTGCAGAAGATGTTGTGTATACATGCAACGTACTGTCATACAAGATTGACATACACGTCAATCAGATTGATTGATTATATGTGTGCCATGCAGACCATTCAAGAATGATAACACATGTTTCCTTGAAGTACTCAAAAATCATCTTAAGCTTTCCTGTTGAATTGAACTGTGGATATTTGGCTAGACACATTTTTTAATGTGTTCTATTTATTAATGCATTACAGGGCTCGATTTTAGTTATATTGTGCTATACGCAGGAAGACAGATTTTGTAATGGAATACTAGACAATACATAGATCCTTTTTTATAATAAAATATGTGTTGAATGATTGATATATTACAACACACTTTCTTATAATTTTTATACATAAACAGTGTCTTCGATTGAATCAAAATAAACCAAAACACTCGTAATTCACTGACCTTTAAACATATAAATAATTTACACATTAGAGAATGATGACATTACATGTGTTGATCTTCTATCCAGTATATAAATTCACAAAACTTTCTGATGTTGCAGTAAAATCTAAATCTTGGCATCTATCTTGAATACTATAGTGTATCTTCAAAACTTGTCTTTATGTTACCCTCTCACAATCATGTGCTTTTTATACATATTCCATAATGGTTATGAAAATATTGATAGAAATATATTTTTTTCAATTAAGAAAGATAGAAGGACTAGAGGACATGAAGTTACATTAGCAAAGGAGCAGAGTAGATTAGATATAAGAAAGTTTTCATTTTCACAAAGGACTGTAAATGAATGGAACAGATTATCTGCTGATTGTGAGGGTACAAGTACCGTGAATATGTTTAAAAATAAAATTGACACATACCTCAGACGGGCAGGATACACATAGATAAAAGGGTCGGACTCTCGATAAGCCAAAGGGCTTCCTTGTCCACCTGCCACCTAGAGTTAATTCTCTGGGTGACAATCTTGTTAAATCTTGTTAAATAAGCCTATTAGCGTACAATATCACAATTCATATGTATGTCACTAGTCGCATTCATCATCATTGAGCAGCTGTAGTGTCCCGTGGTTGGGCGAAAGCCTCAGCATGTCATTTCCAGATCTGTCTGTCTTGTGCTATCCTCTGCCAGTTGGTGCCCTTCCAGTACTCATCTAGTTCATCTCTCCACCGTTCACCTGTCTTCCTATAGATCGTTTCCGTTCATAACGTCTCTTAGATAGTGATATGCGATATCCATTAGTTATCTCATAGCCTATTGATGTGCCCTGCCCAGGTCCACTTCTGTCTTCTGATTTGTTCTGTCATGTCTTTAAATTCACACCTTTCCATTGATGTTGGCAGATCTTCACGTATTTCCGGACGGACACGGAGAAACGAGACTTTGTGTCTGGTGGTGCCGCCGCTGGTGTGTCTGCGGCGTTCGGGGCGCCAGTGGGCGGGGTTCTCTTCAGTCTGGAAGAGGGCGCCAGTTTCTGGAACCAGGCCCTCACTTGGAGGATAGTAAGTGTTCCAACACTCTTTCATTGTTTACGTTTATAATATATATTATGCTGTTGTGCATTATTTTATTTATGATATAACGTATTGTTTTATTACAACATATTATTTTAACATATTTTCTGACATTTCTGTATATCTCTGTAAAGCACTGTTAATTGCATTGGATGTGTGCTATATAAATAAATATTTTTTATTAAATAAAATGTACTGTTTAATTTAATTATTTTCTGAAAATTGGCAACAATGTTTTTATTTTGACTATGCAGATAGTGTTATCATTTTAAAAATTTGATACTGAAATATTTGCTGAACATTGGCATCACATTGCTGAGCCACATGCTGAAGATGTTGGAGAGAATCTTGGATGGAAGAATAAGAACAATAATGGAAGGAGAAATCGGAGAAGAACAACAGGGCTTCAGAAGAGGAAGAGGTACAGCCGATGGAATGTTTGCACTGAGACAGCCGATCGAAAAGAAGTTGGAGGGACAGGAGTGTGGCTGTGGGTTTTATACACCTGGAGAAAGCTTATGACATGGTACCAAGAAAGATGGCAATGGCGACACTGAGATGGATGGAGGTCCCAGAGGCAGAGGTCAGGATGGTGGAAGGGACATATGAAGAAACGAGGGGCAGAGTGGTGTGTGGACCTGGAATCTCGGAAGAATTCAAAGTGAATGTTGGCTTGAGACAGGGAAGTGCCCTGAGCCCACTACTGTTTATCTCAATGATGGAACTGATAAGTGGAAAGACCAGCACAAAAGATATTCTCCAGAAATTACTGTATGCTGACGATCTAGTGGTGGTAGCGGACGGGGAAGTGGATTTACAGGAACAACTGATAGACTGGAAGGATATCTTCAGCAAACACGGACTGAAAGTGAATCTGGAGAAGACAGAGGTGCTGTCGGTTGAGCAACAAAGAAAAGAACTGGAAATACACCTGGAGGGGAAGAAACTAAAACAAAGAGACAGTTTTGTATACCAGGGCGGAGCGGTATGTGGAGATGGCTCCTCAGAGACAGACACTCGCAGTGGAATACAAGCAGGGGCGAAAGCTTGGAGGAAAGTAGAAGATGTCATGGGAGACAGGCACATGTCGCGAAAACTCAAGGGAAAAGTACTATGCACATGTGTGACACCGGCCTACCTGTATGGCCTAGAAACTATAGCAATGACAGAGAAACAACAGGAAGGGGTACAAGTGTGCGAAAACAACTGGGTTAGGAGGATTACGGGGGTAACGAGAATAGATAAGGAAAGAATGGAAGAGCTGAGGGAGGGTGTTGGTGTGAAAGAAAGTTTCAAGAAGAAGTTAGAGGTGAGAAATCGGTTGAACTGGGCAGGACATGTGGAGTGAATGGGAGAAGAATGGATAGCAAAGAAAGCAGATGCTCGGAGAGTGGAGGGAAAGAGAAGACGAGGGCGACCGGGACTGAGGTGGGACGATTGCGTGAAGAGAGACCTGGAGGGATGGAAAGGGGAATGGAAAAAAAAAAAAAGACCAAGGAGAATGGAGAAGGGTGGTAGAGAAAGTACTGCAAGCGCAATGAGGAGGAAGAGAAAAAAAATGTTGACGTATCCAAGCCAGCCTCACCCCTGAAGACAGGGAACGACGAGGAGAACAAAAAAATTGTAGTCTAACAGTACCCAGTATTCACTTTTTAAATGCTCTCAAATTGAGAATAGTTAGTGTTCCAGCATTGTTGTCAGTTGTTGTTTATCAGTAAAATTTAATATATCATTCATTTCATGCATTTGTGAAAATTTGTATTTATTTTACTTTTTCAACTATGCAAGTTGTTCACAGATAATGTCCACACCCTACCATAATGGTCTAACGATAACCACTAATCACTTTCAACCATTTCATATACCTGATTGTACATTGGTTCTCTTTGTGTAGTTCTTTGCCTCCATGATGTCGACGTTTACCCTCAACATGGTTCAAAGCTACATTCACGGTGTACCCTGGCAACTCTCCTACCCCGGCCTCCTCAACTTTGGCCAGTTTTCAGTAAGTAATGTTGCCCTGCCATAGGGCTAAATGGATAGTTAGTCTGAATTCCTGATGCACATTTCATGGCTGAGTTAAGATGGATTGTGCTCTGAGAATATACCACATTGTTTTGGCGTGCTTTTTCAAGTTGTATATGAATGATTTTTTACGGAAATATTTTCCCACAAAAAATTGTCTTGCTGAAATTAATTTAATACTTATAAGTTGATGTAGATTTGCAAATTAGATTATTGATATTTGTACATAGTAATACAGTGGTCACAATATCAGACTCTCAATCAAGAGGACAACTTGGAGAGTTTTGTTCACTCCACATTTCTCCACTCGCTCAGCTCTATAAATGAGTACCTGGCTATACATAGTGGTGGATTGTTTGAATTACAGCATGGCTAAATGCTTCCTAGAGACAATGACAAAGTTGTGTTGAAATGATAAAGTCTACCAGGCAGTGATATGTAAGGCACTTTGAGTTGTCTTACGACTGGATATTGGACTATATAGGAACTTGATAGTGCCTTTATTTTGATTGTTTTAATAGGACATCAGCTACACGGGTGCTGAGATTCCAATCTACCTTGTCATGGCTGTAGTCGGTAAGTAACTTTGAAATAGTTCACAGTTCATAACGACAGGACATACACAATTTGGAAACGTGGTAAGTTACCTTTCTGAATCCTTGTTTGCTCAGACAGAGCTGTCGGCCTCCTCTTGATGCCTTCGTCAGTGTTAGCCAGTAGCTCCGTCTGAACAACTAAGGATTCAGAAAGGTCACTTATCACATATCCAAATAATGAACGTGACTGAATCCGGAGGCAACTGACATGCTGATAGGACGTACATGTGAACCAGGGTGGTAGTACCCTGGCCATTTATCCTACGCAATGTATGGACATGCACTGAATCGTTCATACCTCTGCCCACTTGTTGTACTTGCCTGGTTCAAGATGAAGATTGTGTGGACTGTACGCTGGACACTTGAGATTTCTGAGTTCTAGCTGGGCTGGTGTTGTGGGCCAAGGGGTACATTCATGGTAGAGTAGACTACATGGGGCCTCGTAGCACAGCGGGTACAACGTTGGACTCTCGAGATGATTACTCAGATGCTTTTGTAGTTATTTCAATGACTACTTTTTATTCATTTCTTTTTTACTTCGTTTCATCACTTGACCGGATAGTGATAGGAGTGGTGTGTCCACTGTCAGTCAGGGCCAGCCTTGTCTGTTTACTGCGGTGCGCAGCAGGGTCGGTAGGGGTAGACTGGTCAACTCTGTCATCCTACCAAGGCAGTCTTTATTTTTTATTTTACATTGCCCTGAACCTCTAAGGCAAACAGTGAGTACCAGAGCGTAACCACAGACCTGTCTGCCTGCTTTCAAGACTGGCAGATGACTGGTCAAGATGGGTAATTACAACTGATAAGACTGGTGGAATTTAGAAGAGATCAGCTGGCCACTAGATTAACTAATAGTTCCAAGTGGGGCATACATACATTAATGACTACCATTGGCATAACTGGTGGTGAAACAAATCAAATGAATCAGTTTTAATTAAATGAATGGCTCAAATGACACTGGTGTTTCATTGAAAAAAACTTAACTGGCCAAAAATGACTGATTGATGTGAATGGCTGCCACACAAGCCATCTGCAAGCCAAAAGGCACACTTGATTAATTCAGGACTGGCCTAAAATGACTGATTGATGTGAATGGCTGCCACACAAGCCGTCTGCCAAAAGGCACACTTGATTAATTCAGGACTGGCAAAAACATTTCTGGCTAAGGGCCTGGTGAGTGCAAAATCGCAAAACCAACGTAGCATCACAAAAATAGTACTGTGCAAATACAAGACTAGTAATATTTTACAGACTGCCAGTCATGTGATGACTTTTGTTATATTATTGTTTACGCTGCTATTCCCAAGTTGTGTCACATTTGTAGAAAAATATTTTTCGTGTTTGCAGGAGGTCTCCTTGGGGCACTGTTTAATCACATCAACTTTAAGCTGTGCATTTTTAGAAAACGGTGAGTTTATTTATAAGTTTATCCCTTTACAAGATTTATCTAAACTCTAAGATACTTAGTGAGAACTTGAATTGTCCTGGTGCTGAGATCACTTTCCCATTGGTGGCCATTATAAAGTTTTGTCTTATAAGAAAACCTAACCATACAAAATTCTGAAACTTCTTCCAAGCAACTTATGTAGTTTATATGCAGAATAAACAAATCCACCTGCCCATTAGTCTGTTTTAAAAGTGTGTAATTTCATCATTAATACATGTTGCCACCAAAACTATAATACACATGCTCAACTGTACTAAATTCACTTCAAGGTTTAAAAGAAATTAATATATTGCCATTTAATAGGTCCTACATTCTTCTGAAACATGATGCTCTGACCTCTTTTCATGATATAACAAGATTTATCAACAACAGTTAATAAAATTCAAAGCAAAACGCCCAGATGGCATGTGTACAAGGGGGCCATTGGCTTATATAGAGGCCAATATTGTTGTGTGTATGCATATCCTGCCCCTTGTAGATATTTGTAAATTTTGTTTTAAACATTAACACTGCTGGCATTTACTCAATCAGCAGGTCCTTAGTTCCACTGATGTTCTGTTCTCTGTGAGAATTATAACTTTCTTATGTCTAATTGACACTGTTCCTTTCACTAATGTTATGTTGTATCCTCCAACTCTTTCTCTTCAAGGGACATAGTCTGTTCATCTGCCTGGAATTAGCGGGTGTATTATTTTCTAAGTGGAAGTCTGCTGTGTTGACAATGGGAGAGTGAGTATAGTTTGTATAGTTTGTATAGTCTTAAGAACATTATATTAATTAATACATGAAAAATTTGGAACAGACTATGTCCATTTAAGTAAGACTGCACCTCTGTATTTTCCCAGGCACATCCACACACCCCTGGCTCAGGTGCTGGAGGCTGTGTTGGTGGCGGCTCTCTCGGCTGTGGCTGCCTTCCTCCTGATCTACTTCATTGAAGACTGCCAGGCCCTAGGGAAGGATCCCATTGTGCACCCACTGCAGGTAGGTAGATAGAAGGGAAGACTGCCAGGCCCTAGGGAAGGATCCCATTGTGCACCCAATGCAGGTAGGTAGATAGAAGGGAAGACTGTTAGGCCCTAGGGAAGGATCCCATTGTGCACCCAATGCAGGTAGGTAGATAGAAGGGAAGACTGCCAGGCAAGGGATAGTAGGGAAGGATGCCATTGTGCACCTACTGAATGTTGTTTGGGACTCTGAGGGCAAGATTGTACATTTACAAATTAATCCACATATGAATTCTGTGTAAGGCACAATAAGCAGTTATTGGGTGAAGCTGTGTGCTGGGTTGTTTCATCAGAAATAGATATATGTCTGTCAACATGTAGACCTTTGGATTGTTGTGAGTTAACTACACAACTTCTGCTATTAAAATGATCATTTATTTCCTTTGCAATCATGGAGATTGAATAAGAACATTTATGTTATTTGTATGGCCACAATTTTGGTTTGCCTGTTTGCTGAACTTGTGCATCCACACGTACATACATTGCACATAACCAGTTATATACAGATACCCAAACTACAGTTTATTATTTGCATCTAAGGTCATGGTTTCTGCTTCTTATTGGCAACATAATCAATCGTGACTATACTGCATACATGACACTGATTTTCAGATGTACTGCCTGGATGGCCAGTACAGCTCTATGGCTACCATATGGTTCCAGACTCCCGAACAGAGTGTCAAAAGTCTCTTTCATGACCCACCAGGTGAGAATGTCTGTCGAATGTCACAAACCGCTAGGTGGGAACACATGTCAAATATGCCTAATGCAGGACTGCCTACAATGACGGATTTTCCGTAATCATTACGGAAATTCACCTCAGATTACGGAAACTGCCGTCGTATTACGGGAATACAAATATCCGACTACAAAAAATTATACACATTACTAAATTGCTAAATCTATAAATAATGCTGCTTGAGATGCCCTGAAGAAACTGTCATCATTCACTTGTTATAATTTATCAACAAATATTTAGTCCACTACAAGTTCTACAAAGTCAATATAGTGACGTCATCCATTGCTGTGCCTGTGTACAATTTTACAACTTTGACTGCCACCAGCCAGCTGATGACTGGCTGCTGTGGCACATGGCAGTGAGCATATTTTTACGTCTGCATCTGTCGGTCAGCAGCAATTACGGCGGCCAAAAAATATCAGTGTCATTAATGCATGTCTAGACATTAATGCAATTTACAGGTGTTGAGTTATATAATGAAAGAAATAAGTTAAGATGACGTTAGGTAGAACCATTAAATTACATTAAATAGTTATGGTTTTCTGAAAGTTATGAATATAATTATAAAATGTCTTAGAAGAATATAAAATGAGTATTGTAATTGCAATATAAAACTATCATAATTTTATTCAAAAGTTTTTATTTGAATACAACAATTTAACTTTGTCATTGATTGTTAGTAATATGTATAATGTTTCAGTTGTAAATTTAGAAGCTCATTGGATGATTATTGGCTATTCACTGGCGCTGTCTTTCTCGCGGTGATGCTCTACAGACGTAAACACTTGGACATGTCTGGCCATGCAGGCACTTTGACAGCTGTAATTAACACAATGTAAATTATTGGATGTTGATAAACAAGCATCCCTTTGAAGTGCCAAAGGACGACCTTAACTGCCGACAGGAATTACAGTATAGCAACCAATAATTATGTTGAAACAAAGTATATCTACTTTTGATGATTAAATTAGTAACTTCCTGGATTCCCAGGCACTGTGAACAGGCTGGGCTTGTCACTGTATCTACTTCAGAGAAAGGTTTGATTGGCAACTTTGTGGACCGGGGAGCGGGGCGAGATGCAAAGGGGGGGTCATTACGGAAATTGTTTCAACAAATGTGTAACTGTTACAAACCACTGCATAAGAATGTGTTTAAAATACCACAAACCACCAGGTGAGAACATATGTAAAATGTCACATGTGAGAATGTGTAAAATGTTTAAATGTCACAAACCACGTTGGTGCTATGTTCATTTTGTGTGCATGTACACTGTATGTAACTTGAGAACAAGAATGGAATGAATCAGAACAAAATGACACATCTGTATATACTATGAATGACTTGGGTTGGCATTCAACAATGATTAAGCAGATTTTTAAATTAATCCAGCGGAAATTGTTACATAGCACGTTGGAAATTACCACATGTTGTAGTGGAAAGAAAATCAACCACACTTAATATAGCACGACTTGAAAGCGGACATTATTACTTGATGTTAGATGAATTAATATATGTTTGTAGACATGTTTGTAATGACAGAAATAATTCCCTTGGTAGTTCTAAAAGTGGGTGAGGATTTTTGACTGGCCATTCCAAAATGAGACTCTTCTCGCTGATGCCATATTCCACAAAGTGAAAACCACAACTGATACAGTGAAAACCAGAGTTAAAATTGTGAAACCACCATTGTTGACAGTGTGAAAACCACAATCGACTGAGTGAAAACTTTGAAGCTGTTTTTCTCTAAACCACACGTTTAGCATTGTCGACTTTCAGATTGCTGAATCTCTGGAAGTAGTGTGAATGTAGGTAAAGTGGACGTATCATTTCCCCCTCTGAATATGCTCAATTCAAATACATAATAGAAAGCAAAATGCATTTTTTCAAGAATTGCCTCATTTTGGGTCACATATGAAGCCACTACTTCGTGTTTAGATTCCTACCGTCCGCTGACAGTTGCCCTGTTTGGGGTTGTCTACTTCCTGCTGGCAACGTGGACCTATGGGCTGAGTGTTCCCAGTGGCCTCTTCATCCCCTGTCTCCTCACGGGAGCAGCATGGGGAAGACTCATCGGCCTCTCCATGCGTGGAGTCTTCCCAGACGCAGTAAGTAGACATCTGGGTCATGTTCAGAGTTTGCGCAGTGATGTCACAATCTGTCACAGTTCGCCGCCAGAAGTTGAACGGTTAAATATTATGTTCGCCACATTCAAAACGGCTCTGTTGAAAGCAGACGTGCGTTTGATGCTACTGATTTAAATGTATTTTTTGACGAAAATGCCATCACCCTTGCAATTTGTTTAATGATAAGGAAAAGTGTTGTTTTGTTAAAAACTCAACTTGTCATCCCATTAAAAAATAATCCTCTTCAAATCCAAAACCAACTATCGAGGCCATCTTTGGATACATCAGCATGATGTAACTTTGAATGGCAAAATTGACTTTCCTGGCAAAAAAACTACATCGTGGTGCATCACTACGCAAACTCTGAATGCGGCCCTGGGTACTGTTTCACCAAGATCATAAGCTCATATGAAAATCCATCATTAGACAGAATCCATTCTTAAGTTTAAGGAGCTTTTTCAAAATGCAAAAAGTAGTTGCCGGGACCGTTTAACCAATATAATCAGCTCAAATGAAAATTTGTCATCAAACAGAATCCATTGTTAAGTTTAAGGAGGTTTTTCTAAAGGCTTTCGCCGTATTATATTATAGAGAACTCGACGAAAGTGTGCCAGTGGCGCACCCTGGTGTTGACAGTTCTCAGTATAAAAAATCACTGGTAAGGAACGAAATCGATTTTAAAGAGAAAAATCAGGCGTTTGATAAGAATGATAATGAAATGGCCCCCTGTTGTGTTCACCGTAAATGTGTGACAGTGTGCCGGCCTGTTTGTGTGCTTGTACAACAAACAGTTTGTCTCCTCATAGCATCAAGGGCTTGTCAACAAACTACTCGGCATGTTTAGCTTTGTATATCCCTATATCTGGATTTATAACAAGAAGAACCATTTAATGTATGATACCATCTGTATCCCTTCTGTGAAAAAATACCTCAAAAATGGAAAACTTATCTTAATGGTTGGACTTAGTGGTAAACATAGCCTTGAATGGCTTTAGAACAACATTTACAGATTTAAGAAGGAGAATAATTGTTGGACCCTCCATGCAACAATGGCTTTCTTGTCCACCTTCCAGGTGTTTTTACTGTGTATAGCAGTCATGTTAAAACTATTCTAACGTTTCATCAAATGCCGACTCCATACATATTCAGTTCAAAATAATTTTAATTTTTTTTTAAATTAGCGTTTATGAAAATGTACAGTTGCAGATTTTACTTCTCTTGCCCCTATTATAGGTTAGTACTACAGTATACATTTTTGTAGAATCTTTGTACCTCATTGACCTTTGTTTGCCACTGTTGCTATGGTAACCAAACAATCCAGTCAGTTTTTTTCCAACTTGTGTCTTCCCTTATAGGAGTGGGCCAACCCGGGGAAGTTTGCCTTGGTGGGAGCAGCCGCACAACTAGGTATGTTTCCTGTCATTTCCCTTTCCTGCTTTCTTATCCTCTGCCATGTGACACAGGGTAACATTCCTTGAGAGTGCCACGAATGTTGAACTGTTGAATGTGAAATGTGTTCAGCAGTAAACTAGTGGAATTATGAAATGTGTTCAGCAGTAAACTAGTGGAATTATGAAATGTGTTCAGCAGTAAACTAGTGGAATTATGAAATGTGTTCAGCAGTAAACTAGTGGAATTATGAAATGTGTTCAGCAGTAAACTAGTGGAATTATGAAATGTGTTCAGCAGTAAACTAGTGGAATTATGAAATGTGTTCAGCAGTAAACTAGTGGAATTATGAAATGTGTTCAGCAGTAAACTAGTGGAATTATGAAATGTGTTCAGCAGTAAACTAGTGGAATTATGAAATGTGTTCAGCAGTAAACTAGTGGAATTATGAAATGTGTTCAGCAGTAAACTAGTGGAATTATGAAATGACTGAAAACACTTATTTCACTGTCATTACCTGCCTGGATGGAAACGTTTATTTCCTCAAGTAAACCTCATTACTTTCTATTTTTCAATATGAGTTATTTATTTTTGATTTAAATAATAACTTTAAATATGTTGTCTATTACATTAGTGAGCAATTAGGACACTTAGTCTACATTTTTATTATTTATTCACTTTAAAACACCATTTAAAGAATCAGTATTATGTTTACTATATGTGCGGTCGCTGCAGATGGCATGGTGAAGATGACCATCAGTTTGACCATGATCTTCTTTGCAGGTGGTGTGAAGATGACCATTAGTATGACCGTGATCTTCATTGCAGGTGGCGTGGTGAAGATGACCATCAGTTTGACTGTGATCTTCATTGCAGGTGGCGTGGTGAAGATGACCATCAGTTTGACGGTGATCTTCATTGTAGGTGGCGTGATGAAGATGACCTTCCGTTTGACCAGGATCTTCGTTGCAGGTGGCATGGTGAAGATGACCATCAGTTTGAATTTGATCTTCATTGCAGGTGGCGTGGTGAGGATGACCATCAGTTTGACCGTGATCTTCATTGCAGGTGGCGTGGTGAGGATGACCATCAGTTTGACCGTGATCTTCATTGCAGGTGGCGTGATGAAGATGACCTTCCGTTTGACCAGGATCTTCATTGCAGGTGGCATGGTGAAGATGACCATCAGTTTGAATTTGATCTTCATTGCAGGTGGCGTGGTGAGGATGACCATCAGTTTGACCGTGATCCTGATCGAGGCGACAGGAAGCATCAGCTTTGGCTTCCCCATCATGATAGTGCTGATGGTTGCCAAATGGGTGGGAGACCTCTTCAATGAGGTTAGTGGCATCACATCATCACATCACCACGACTCATTCAACATGTAGTCGTTACATATTAACAAAGCAGCAGCAACTGCATAAAACAACATGCCATCAAATATCAGATACCAGGACAGTTCCAGTCATTTCTAACAACAGTTAAAAACCTTCCTTTTCCAACAGGACATGCCATAGAATATGTTTTAATGTACTTATTTTATTTTTTAATCATAATTTGCATATATATATATTTTATCATAATTTGCATAATTGTGACGGGGCAAATTTGTACAACAACAAGTCGGCTCCAATCTTTTCGATCAAGTTCTTTATTTGTGGTCTTACTTCCGGATACAAAAAGAAACCTAAACAAAGTAAACAGTTTGTCAATACAGTACTAACAATACAAATATACGTAAGTAGATATATTAATGATTATGATGCGTGGACACATGTCACACAGCACGCACGCACAATATAATGAATTCAGTATAATGTAAAGTAACCTAAAGATCTATAATTGTCGTACAAGTTATACTAGGAATGCAAATGTATGTAAATCAACAACACAAGTATAAGCAATAATTACATAATCTACCATGACTGTAATGGCCATGCTCACCCCAACACTGCTCTGGAGGCTCATTAATGAATCTCACATCATTCATTGGAGGCCTGGTTCCCTCCTGCAATGGCATGGTGCAACATGTCATTTATAGCAGAACATAGATAATTATTTAAACAAGTATTTCAATTCCATATTCCTATACTACTTTGTGTTATTATATTCTGTTCCAATTTACTACAGAGTATACCTATTCTATGACTTGTTAAATGACTGAACCAAACACTTGGCCAGTGTTTACCATCTAGCTACACTATCCAGGGTGGCTCCCAACTTGTTTTCAAGTGTTAGTCTCTAGGGAATATGCTCCACATCCTACCCAGCCAACCCCATAGGGTGATTAATCATGAGGACATTAGTGGCCACTGGGCAGTTTCTGATACTGACTGCATAGCTTCATAGAAGACATTTTGTTGCTAAATGCATAATATGGCCGTATATTAATGACTATAATATGTATATTCTATTATCTGCTGCACTAAACAATATGGCTGAAACTGTGATACAAAATTTTACTAAAACAATAAGATCAGGTAAACTGTATGTTTGTTTCTAGGGTCTCTATGACATTCACATCAAGCTTGCTGGTGTTCCAATCCTTCCATGGGAGCCTCCACATCTCACCTCCAACATCATGGCCAGGTGAGGGTTACATCTCGCTAGTGTCACATGACCATCACACAGCTGTCACATGGCTGTGTGTACCCAGTCAGATTTGTGACAATTTTAGTGGTGTTCTCAATGCTACTCGTGAGGGCATTAATAGCGACATATAATTGTCTTAATGGGAGCCTCCCTGACCTTACTATGTCTAGTATATTGTATCTTTATATGCGTATGATAGTCAAAATATATACTGTCTGTCTGTCTCTGTCTGCCTGTCTGTCTGTTTTTGTGTGTTTGTCTGACTGTTTATAATGAAAACTTATTGTTAACATAAAGAAGTCAACTGAAATTCTAATAAATACTTTATACTAAATGAGAATGTTTTTGCGTGTCAATGTCATGTATGACGTTTGTTGTTTCAGTGAAGTAATGAGTCATCCCGTGACAACGTTTGCGACAAATGAGACAGTCAGCCATGTTGTGAATGTGCTAAAGAAGGACATGCACGAAGGCTTCCCTGTCGTAGAGCTCATCAACACACCTCCTGTAAGTGTGGCCCACAGGCCATGCACACATGGCCCATAGTGCCCCAGTAGGCCAGTCACTTATGGCCCTTAGTGGCCCAGCAGGCCAGTCACTTATGGCCCACGGTGGCCCAGCAGGCCAGTCACACATGGCTCATAGTAGCCCAGCAGGACAGTGACACATGGCTAGTAGCCCAGCAGGTGTGTGACTCATGGCCCATTGTGGCCCAGCAGGCCAGTCACTTATGGCCCACGGTGGCCCAGCAGGCCAGTCACACATGGCTCATAGTAGCCCAGCAGGACAGTGACACATGGCTAGTAGCCCAGCAGGTGTGTGACTCATGGCCCATTGTGGCCCAGCAGGCCAGTCACTTATGGCCCACGGTGGCCCAGCAGGCCAGTCACACATGGCTCATAGTAGCCCAGCAGGACAGTGACACATGGCTAGTAGCCCAGCAGGTGTGTGACTCATGGCCCATTGTGACCCAGCAGGCCAGTCACTTATGGCCCACTGTGGCCCAGCAGGCCAGTCACACATGGCTCATAGTAGCCCAGCAGGACAGTGACACATGGCTAGTAGCCCAGCAGGTGTGTGACTCATGGCCCATTGTGGCCCAGCAGGCCAGTCACTTATGGCCCACGGTGGCCCAGCAGGCCAGTCACACATGGCTCATAGTAGCCCAGCAGGACAGTGACACATGGCTAGTAGCCCAGCAGGTGTGTGACTCATGGCCCATTGTGGCCCAGCAGGCCAGTCACTTATGGCCCACGGTGGCCCAGCAGGCCAGTCACACATGGCTCATAGTAGCCCAGCAGGACAGTGACACATGGCTAGTAGCCCAGCAGGTGTGTGACTCATGGCCCATTGTGGCCCAGCAGGCCAGTCACTTATGGCCCACGGTGGCCCAGCAGGCCAGTCACACATGGCTCATAGTAGCCCAGCAGGACAGTGACACATGGCTAGTAGCCCAGCAGGAGTGTGACTCATGGCCCATTGTGGCCCAGCAGGCCAGTCACTCATGGTCCATAGTGGCCCAGTAGGACTGTCACTCATGGCCCATACTGGCCCAGAAGGCCAGTCACTTGGCCTATGGTAGCCCGGCAGGGATGAGCTATAATGGACGAAAAAGAACATGATGTTTGGAAAACTGTAGTCATGACATTTTATGCAACTTTTCACTTTACATTTCGGTTCCATTATGTCCATGTTTGAGCTTTATCACAACTCACAAGTAATGTTGTTATTGTCGAGTTTACCAAAACACAGTCAGCACACAGAAATGATCTCATTTACGCTTTTTAGTCCTTTGGGCCGAAGGTCCAACGGACTTATGCCATCACTCTGCATTCGCCGTCCGCCGTTAGCTGCCATATCTCAGAAACCATTCAGTAACTTTTTCTCTAATCTTGCATAAACAAATCTTAGGGTACTGCCACTAGGCATGAGAAATCTGTATTTGTTTGAATCATTGTACCCCCATGGCCCCCCAAATTGGTATATTTTCACATTTTGCCTTTTTTTCAAACTCTTCACTAACTTTTTCTGAAGATTGATGATTTTGCATAGACATTCCATGTGGTAGTGCCACTGTACAGAAGAAATCTATATTTGATTGAATCATTCTAAGAGCACCTCAGGGCCCTCGAAAATTAGATGTTATGTAGTGTAGAGTGTTTGTCACACATTGGCCTGGTTACTAAAAGACAGTGGGCACTGGATTCTGCCTTAAGGGCTGATGTACTGTAGTAAACAGGCAGTTGCCAAAATAAAGTAGCCCTGTGAACTAGTACCACTGTGTTGAGTATTGCCTTCATTGTTACTGTATGATACAGCGTTACTGCATAGCAAGTGACTACGTAACACTAATAGCAATGAATATTTTGTTATACCATCTTGAATTTTGTTTTCATGTGAATAATGACTCTCGACTTTAAAATGGACTTTTCGCCACAACTAATTCTTGACAGGTGTCCTGTTTAAATTCTTGTAACTTTGGTTATAGTGCGAATATTTAAGTAACTTTTTCTCTGATTTTGCATAGACATTTCATGTGGTAGTGCCACTATACACAAGAAATCTGTATTTGATTGAATCATTCTAACCCCCCAGGGCCCCCAAATTCCAAAGGACTTCAGGGCTTCTTGGCCGTTTTTTTGTAACTTCCTGTTTGTCTTTCAGAATCAGATCGGCAGATCAACATTTGGTTTGCTTCGAGGCACAATCACACGGTCACAACTCATAGTGTTGCTCAAAAACAAGGTATTGATCATCATTATTTTATTGTTGAGAAATTATTTGTTACAAAACTAATCGGCGATTTTGATGACAAATATTTTAATACTAATACCTACATTTATAAATCTGAACAAAGTATATTCAGAGGTGCTGTACATGTATAAACAGGTCAGAAGTAATATTAACAAATGCAAGATGACTGACGGCTTTTTACTACTCCGTTTTTTTTCGGCCCAGGCTTTCACAGATCCCACAACAGGAATAAGAGGGTCCAGCCGATTGACCCTCGACCACTTTAGGGAAATCTATCCTCGCTTCCCAAAGATTGAGGTGAGTCGGTGTCACGTCTTTCGCTGTTGTCTCTGTCTTACTAGCTATAAATAGTTAAAATAATGGTAATAAGGCATGCTTATGTGGCACAGTAAAACATTAAATTTAAAACTTACCTTTTATGAGTTCGTATGAAATTGTGCACAAATATTTGTTTTTTTATGAAATTTATGTCTTAATGTCCTGTTTGTAAAATCTGTCTGTGAATGAAGATTCCTTATGAGCAGTATGTCTCGTAAGTGCTATTATTCATATGATGTATTTGAATTCCCTAAGCCCTATGACATGCTATAGAAAACTAGATTCTGCCCGCTGCGGTGTTGCATTGCTTACTTTCTATAGACTGTGTTGTTCTCTTACAGCAAATCCACATAACGGAGCGTGAGAACAAGTGTGTGATAAACCTCGTACCCTATATGAACCCTGCACCCTACACAGTGTTCGATGTGAGTACTCAATCTGATACTACCATTGTACTGCCTATTGAGAGAGAGAGAGAGAGAGAGAGAGAGAGAGAGAGAGAGAGAGAGAGAGAGAGAGAGAGAGAGAGAGAGAGAGAGAGAGACCCATTGTATTCAGGTCTTATTCAGTTAGACAATCCAGTCTACATATTAACAAGGAATGCAGAGGCCAGAGCATCGGACTTTCAATCGACAGAACCCAGATTCGAAGCCTGAGCTGCCATTTTGGACTTTGGGCAGGTTCATTCACTCCACTTTGCACCAGCTCAATGTGTACTAACGAGTACCTGGCTGTGGCAGATATTTGTGTACGAATAGTCTTTGTGCATTAATTAGAGAAGTCGCGATGGTGTTCGATTGAACAGGTCTGGCAGGGAGTCAAGTACAAAGCTCTCTCAGCAGACTGGATTCTGTGCTATATAAAAACTTCCATTTTATCTTTACTTGACAATTACAGAGTAGCCAATTGGACAGAATAAATGTGACTTAGAAACAGCTGCTACACACGTTTCAAAACTTACACTTCTGTCAGCCGTTCATGAGGTCTTTGTGTGCTTGAGCGTACAGTCGAACCCCGGTACTATGGTCACTAACGGGACTGGACCAGGGTGACCTTAATAGTGAGGTGACCTCAATACAGAATTGTAGACTGAAGCATCACGGGAATTGGAAAAACATCGACCTACATATGCATGCTAGTTTAACAGCAATGAACATTAAGCAATGAACTATGTATTGTCACGTGTGGTGTGGCATACACAGTTATTAGTCAACGGGAACTTTGATTACAAATAAACATTTATGCAAAAAACAACACAGAGACCAATGTAGATATGAAAAGGCCAAATGGATTACGTTTATTAGGGGGGTCCAGTGAGTAAGCCCTTTTTGGCACACTGTGACGATTTAAGTGAACGAAATGTGGACTCTACAACCCAATGCCAGGCCTGTGACTGAGCCCATACTAGTCTCCTGAACATCAGGCTGCTAGAGAGCCTACATTTCCACATATAACGCAGCAGCAGCGATAGTCCTAGAACAAATGGGAAAAACATGTACAACTGATTTAACTAACAAGTGCCTTTGCAAATTGCCACACTGAATACCAGACTACCTGCTGCTGACTATACTAATGGTAAAACTATAACCCCATAGGTGGGGGCAATACGCCACAGGTCACCAAACATGTGACCCCCCACATTCGGGAACTTTGATTACAAATAAACATTTAGATATACACACACTTATACACACGCACCACATGGTGTTTGCGTATTGATGCTACTGATAGCG
The DNA here is from genome assembly GCA_020002185.1 of Paraescarpia echinospica. Classification (NCBI taxonomy): domain Eukaryota; kingdom Metazoa; phylum Annelida; class Polychaeta; order Sabellida; family Siboglinidae; genus Paraescarpia; species Paraescarpia echinospica. The sequence goes on along the minus strand of CM034535.1, from coordinate 76,296,349 downwards.
TTGCAGATTTTGTTATACATTATTGGGGCCCACACATTATACCACTAAGCGTCATTCGTGGTACAATATATTATTTGCTGACATGATGTTTCTTTTGATATTTACTGATTAAGATCAGGTAGGTGTTGCGAGAATACAAACAGTTCAAACTTTCTTAATTTGAGATTCAGTTTTATAGTATCTACCAGAGGTACCACAGGATATTTCGGGTAACCTATTATCACTCAATCACGCCAGTAAAATAACAACAATTTACAAAACACATTGTTTTAACATTCAAAATCAAGACACCTGTGCTACTCTAAGCAGACTTCTTCGAACAATAAACAAACACCCAGACGCTTAACAGACGGCGCCATATTGTCAGCATCGAAGACAAAGCCCATTGGCATTGCTTATGAACTTCTGCATTTGTTTGTAAACTCTGCTCAGCCAGTAGTAATTTGACTTCTAAGAGCCACGTAAACCCAAAGGATAACTGAGGTCTTGCGTCTTTTTATTGTTTTCAATACACCAGTCGCCGAATAAACATCCAGACGCCAAATTCATGCTTGGCTTCTCATTCTCAGCATCACCTTAGGTGGACAGCCACTGATCTGCCACATCCACCACCAATTTTGGCTTCCCGGCTGTGACTGACCATAAGTGCGGGGGTAATCTGCAGGCAATCTCATCGTTTTGCACTGGATTAGTGACTGTATTCCTGAATAGTGAGGTGACCGGATTAGTGGGACTAACATTCTATCTCTTACCGTGTAAATAATTTGGGACTGTCCCAAGATGACCTTAATGTCGAGAAGACCAGATTATTGAGGCGACCGTAACCCAAGGTTCGACTGTATTTGGATGAGGGGGTTTTGTGCAATATTCTTTGCATAGCAATACACTGTCATTTTGCATGTTTTTGTTTTATTGAGTTTCCTGTGTACCTTCTAACGTTTCCACTTGCAGAACACATCCCTGCCACGGATATTCAAGTTGTTCCGCGGTCTAGGGTTGCGCCATCTAGTGGTCGTTGACAAAAACAATGAGGTGAGACCATAAGTATTCAAAGAATTAGTAATTGTGTCATCTGAGGACACAATGTGACTGTGTCATCTAATGACATGATAAGACTGATGACAGAATGTGCCATCTGATAATACAATCTGATGACATGGTGTAGCTGAGTCATAAGATGACATGGTGTAACTGTGTCATCTGATGACATTTTGTAATAACTATATAATTCAATCAGTATAATCCTATTACATGATGACAGTGTAATTGTAAAGACAGCATGGTGTTTGGGTCTACAAGATGGGTCGCACAGCTGTAGAATACTTACATGTCACACTGTAGAATACTTACATGTCACACTGTTTCCATGGCAATAAATGTGACTGGTGTTCCAGGTGATTGGCATAGTGACAAGGAAGGACCTTGCACGGTATCGCTTCGAGTCGCACAAAGGCAGCAAGGGCCTGGAGGAACTGCAGATGTCATTCAACTGAGACTAATACAGTCCTCTTGGAACACCTCCCAACATCAGCACAGCCAGTGCTCATACAGTATTGCTCATGGTCTCTTCCTCGTATATTGTGATAACAGTATCTGGTCAAATGAATGAAGGAATGTATTAGAAGGAAAGATGTCGCATGCCGGCCACAAGTGTCAATTTAATGTTTCCGTCAAGTCTGTTAAAGTAATCGTGTTTAGTAAATTGAAAAATAGCAAAGCACTAATGTGTTCGATTTTTACATATATTTTATCGTGTATATATTATATATCTATGTACAATGTATATGCAGGTGATGTTATGATTGTATAATACTGCAAATATACAGGATAGTGTGTCATTTATGTTTGTGAGGGGACGGTATTAACGGTGACTGAAAGTTCTATGTGGACTATTCAACCATGTCTGTCTTTAGTTGTGTCCCTGTGAACATTGGGGCAGGAGGTTGGAAGAGGTCACCAATCTTCTACACTGTGGTTATCACCATGTTATCACCAAGACATACTATTCATTGTAAAGCGATTTTTAAGTATGTGTACTGAGTTATGTGTCCATCAATCGTAAAGTATCTTAGTGCCAACTCAAGCCAGTAACTCTGTGCCATTTGTTCAATGCTGATTGGCTGTCTCATCTAGTGTCAGTTGCTAGAATGTAGACCAATAGTTTGTGGATTCAAGAGGTGACACAAGGAAGCAATAACTGTCTTTGTGACATATAATCATAACTGTTACTGCAGATTAGTTACATATCATAGCTGGGGACATGTGAATAAATATTCAAGTGAAAATCGAATGATATTAGATAATCATGGAAAGGTGTTGCCATCATGACATTCGATTGATGCACAAAACTGAATGCGATACGATTGATTCATAGAAACACAAACACACGCACCGCGCACACAAATGCACAAGAGTCCTAAGACCAGTAATTTACTTGTGTATTGCACCAGTAGGTTACATGGACCAGTAATTTATCGCAGACCATGGACTCGTAGTTCAATAAAGCTGTTGTAGCAGACATATGAGTATCACAATCTTAATGTGGACCAAAGTAGTAAAGTGGACGGCAACTGGAAACATTGTAAGATGGCTACATTAATGACCAACTCTTGCAGGTCTGGTGGGATAATTAGAGTCAAGGAGAATGGGAAACTCTATGATCAATGACCATTATAATGCTACTTGATATTGTTGATGAATGCACTACAATTGTGAAAGCACGGTAGTGAATACAACGTCTGAGTTTGTTGTCTGCATTAGGCCACGCTCTTTATTAGTGATGCCTTTGCTTCAAGTACAAAACCTGTTTACAAAATATATAAAATGTTTAAAAATAAACGATTATACACTGCTACGGAAACACATTGTGTTTGTTCTCACTTTGTACATTTTCAACACCAGTTGGTTCGTCTCGCCAGGGCTTTCAACGGTGTCATACTACACCACTGTCATACCTTTGGCCGCCCAAATGAGTTGCCATATATATATTTAACCCTTCAACATTCTCAGTCAAAACTAGACATGCCTTGTGTATTAAGCCTTCAATTCAGCATGTGTATGTAAATAAATTAAATTACTTATTTCTACCGAAAAGTTTGGATTTAACAAACATCCAATGCCAAAATGCCTTTTACTGGACTAAGAAACAGGAACAATTCCTACTAAAAGTACAACTATATTCTTGATTTTATTACTGTATACATCATTTTAGTTGAAACGTTTGTGAAAATAATCTACCGTATTTTACATGTAGATATGTAAAAAGAGTTAGGTTACAGTATAGTGGCTGGAATATAAGGGTTTACGACAGCCACAGAAAAATCCACTGTGAACTGTTATAAGCAACACTAAATAGTTGCCCCAGAACTGTAGGTAAGATTCCACCATGAAGGCAATGGCAGAAAATATACTTCCATTTCTTTATCATTAAACAATTTAAAGATACACATCTAAGTTTTTATCACATAACAATGTTGTGTTATATAAACTATAGTAGTAAAACATCTGGACCATTCATGTGGTTTTGTGAACCAATTGCTTGAATATAATGTTACTGTCATCTGTTACGTTTCAATGATCCACCCGAAAACTATCATGTTTTCATGGCATGTCAAACAGCTGGGTTGATAGTCATTAGTTGACAATAATTAAACTATAATGTTTAAATGTGGTTCATTAAAACACATGAAAGCAGTAAACCTGTAAAAATATACATAGTTTCTGATTTTATGATAATTATTAGACCGTACATTTTTAAGAATACACCCCTCCCATCACTATGACACAATCAAGTAGACACCACTACATTCATATATGGCAACATTAAAATGCAGAACAAACCCATAAATGCCTGTTATTAACCATACACACCCTGACATATTAATTACTTCCATCTCCATGTATATATAAATAGACAGACAACACATATCCGATTTCGCTATTCACAAATTTCCGGGATTATCATAATGGCAATCTCCAGTATCCTGGGATAGTGTCATAAGTTTGCAAAGATGAAAAACGTGTAATGTTATGTATGGGTGGAAGGTGGTTTGATTGTTGCCACGTATCCCGGGGGAAAATAAATGGCTACAGTGGTGCTACCTATCAAGCAGAACATGTATTAATGCACATTGACACTATAGTTGTTTGACTGTGGTTTAAGGAGTAATTAATGATCGCTCTAAATCTTAGTTACCACACCGTGTATTGGTGGGGGTGGGCCGGGGGTTGAATCAAAACAACATTGCAAACTTATTCGACCACCCCTTAGTGATGCGTGAGTCAACACAGAAGATTAAGGAATGCCTTACAACAACTGCGTTAACACAGCAAGCCATGGAATGTTGCAGTGGAATGATATGTTTGAACAAAACACCTGCACCTGTATCATATACAATAACACCTATGTTACACATGGCACACCTAGCACTTATATACAATAGCACCTATGTTACACATGGCACACCTAGCATTTATATACAATAACCACCACCTTGAAAAAAACAACGACACTGCCACCATCACCTAAATAAAGAGCAGATCATAAGACATTATTATAAAATATTACTAGTAATCACGCAGCCGTCCTAATACATAATACATGACAGTCCAGCATTACACTGGCTCGATGTAAAACAGGAACAATTTGTGATCATTAACCTTCCATTCTTTCTCTTCCTTTGTGGTTGGTTTCTGTTTGCTATATTATTACCACAATAACCATCCCCTTTAAAACAAGCAAGGATCAGAAAGATGAGGTGCCAAAGTTTCTACTCTGGCAGTAGAACTACAACATTTTATACATTTTTTATGGAATCTACCGACTGTCACTTTTGAGCCAAAATCTATCCGAAAACTTCAATTTCAAGGTAAAACAAATAATTTACTCATTTGTAATTTAAATATACTGCCAAACCAACACAATACAATACTAATATTAAAACCTTTTCTACAAGAGGAAATCCTTTCTATCTTACACCCGTCTGTTGCAGCTATAGCCCAAGGCTCATGGCACCACACCTTCGTCTTTACATCACAAGAAGTGGCAGATCGCACCCTCTCTTTGTAACATCACATCTCTGAAACTACCTCTAAGCCGCCTGGCAAGTTACAAACATCCAGTCTGTCGACATGGCAAGAATGTTCTTATAGGAATGAACTGGACTTGAGTATTCACATGTTCAATTTGTGTGACTACTGGCTACTCCCTTTTAGCCACACAAGTCTCAGTACCTATGGGGTCTCAGTACCTGGAGGTCTCAGTACCTGTAGGTCTCTGTGAAGACATTCTCTTGGTAGGCAGGGGGAGGTCTAGGCATAGCCAGACTACCTACGTGAATTTCACCCTGGTAGCTTGCCCCGTCACCCCACCCCGAGTGCTCATAGTCCTGGGGGGAGATATCGCCATAACTCTGGGTGACATTATACACCTGCACTCCCTGGCGGAGGGGTGCCGTGTGTATGACACGCGGCCCCCCGAAGCCAGGCCCATTGAGCTCACTGCTGGATGAGTACATCCTCTGGGCCAAGTTGCCCTCTGATCGGGTCAGAATGGCCCCGAATGGTGCCGGCCCGGTGTGGCCTATGGCTGCGGCCCGGCGTCCGCGCATCATCCCCATGTCATCGTTTGTCATCGGCGCGACGGTCGACAGCGACATTGGGGGAGGTTGCCCCCCGAAAGTTGCCTCGTACGACCCGCCCTGTGTGCGGTCCACGTACACGTTCGTCTGGGTGTGATTAATGCGCTGTTGACCAGATGATGACCCCAGCAGGTCAGCCTCGATGCGGGGCACATCACCCGCGTTCATTGCATTTCCATTGGCAAGCGCCCCCTGGTGATAAAATGGTGCACATTTTAAGAGACGCAAAATGTAATTTCTCCTACAATATACATTTATATCACCTATAAAGAATTCAGAAAACTGGATGTGCCGTTTGAGGACTGTAGAAAGTTTAACATGGGTGGTATGTGCGTGACACATGGGTGACACTTTGGTGACACAGGGTGACATATTGGTGACACATGGGTGACATGTGAGTGACAAGTGCACAACACTTGCGTGGCACAAGGGTGACATGTGGATGACGTGCAGGTGACATGTGCGCAAAACGTGGGTGATGCATGGATGACATGCGTATGACGTGTGTGACATGCAGGTGACACCTGGGTGACAGAAGGGTGACACGTGAATAATATACGGGTGACATTTGGGCAAAACATGGGTGACATGACACGTGGGTGAAATATAGGTAATTTGCGGGTGACACGTAGATAACACGCAGGTAACATGAGGGTGGCATACCTGCTGGCTGGTCACCTGGTAGTGAGTGTTGGTCTGTGTCACAGTCATGTTGGTTTGTTTCGCCCCTCCGTTGGCCAGCTGGTCAAGCCCAACTGCCTGCTTCCAGTTGTCTGTCTGGTCCTCCCCAGTGAACGCCAGATTGGTCATCTCTAGGTCAGCCTTGTCGCCGATGTTCATGCTCAGTTCCTGAAAGACAATAATAATATAATTTATTGAATACTGTGCCAGATAAAAAACTGTTTTGATGTTTCATAATGTATTAAAACATACTGTAAAATTGCTAAATAAACAAATTAACATCTTAAAATAGTAAGTTATTATTTTAAAATAAATATAGCCCAATATCGGGGGCATGTTAGATACAAGATGTCAGATGACTTGGTCGCCAGCTGCAAGATATAAACAGTATCTACTGTCATTCCCTCGAAGTACTATAGATGACTTGGTCACCAGCTGCAAGATATATACAGTATCTATTGTCATTCCCTCGAAGTACTGTAGATGACTTGGTCACCAGCTGCAAGATATATACAGTATCTACTGTCATTCCCTCAAAGTACTATAGATGACTTGGTCGCCAGCTGCAAGATATGTACAGTATCTACTGTCATTCCCTCGAAGTACTATAGATGACTTGGTCACCAGCTGCAAGATATATACAGTATCTACTGTCATTCCCTCGAAGTACTGTAGATGACTTGGTCACCAGCTGCAAGATATGTACAGTATCTACTGTCATTCCCTCGAAGTACTATAGATGACTTGGTCGCCAGCTGCAAGATATGTACAGTATCTACTGTCATTCCCTCGAAGTACTATAGATGACTTGGTCGCCAGCTGCAAGATATGTACAGTATCTACTGTCATTCTCTCGAAGTACTATAGATGACTTGGTCACCAGCTGCAAGATATATACAGTATCTACTGTCATTCCCTCGAAGTACTATAGATGACTTGGTCACCAGCTGCAAGATATATACAGTATCTACTGTCATTCCCTCGAAGTACTATAGATGACTTGGTCGCCAGCTGCAAGATATGTACAGTATCTACTGTCATTCCCTCGAAGTACTATAGATGACTTGGTCACCAGCTGCAAGATATATACAGTATCTACTGTCATTCCCTCGAAGTACTATAGATGACTTGGTCGCCAGCTGCAAGATATGTACAGTATCTACTGTCATTCCCTCGAAGTACTATAGATGACTTGGTCACCAGCTGCAAGATATATACAGTATCTACTATCATTCCCTCGAAGTACTGTAGATGACTTGGTCACCAGCTGCAAGATATGTACAGTATCTACTGTCATTCCCTCGAAGTACTATAGATGACTTGGTCGCCAGCTGCAAGATATGTACAGTATCTACTGTCATTCCCTCGAAGTACTATAGATGACTTGGTCGCCAGCTGCAAGATATGTACAGTATCTACTGTCATTCCCTCGAAGTACTATAGATGACTTGGTCGCCAGCTGCAAGATATGTACAGTATCTACTGTCATTCCCTCGAAGTACTATAAATGACTTGGTCGCCAGCTGCAAGATATGTACAGTATCTACTGTCATTCCCACGAACTACTAGAGATGAACAAAAACCATTTTTAACGTGCCACAAAAGTTGTTATTTTAAACAAGATTTTTCTCCTTTCTCTCCTATCTAAAACTACTGACACTATCGATTAAACACCTCCTGCATGCTAATGGAATGCACAAGATTATGTTCACCTACCTGATTCTCATAAAACTTCTGTTTCCTGAAAAATAACACGTCACAGAATTGTAAAAATTTGGCAAAACTTTGCGAGACAATACACATTTTCTGTACATTCAGCTAACAGAATAAAGGGAAATTATTAAGTTTTTTAGATTTCTCACAATCACTCAGTAGGAACTGCAGTTTGCATACATCTTCCACTTTCTATCTTTGGTTGTTTATGTGAAATGTAACCATTATTCTATTGTATTAAAAGCAATCTGTAAATGTTTAAAAGTCAAACAACGTCAACCATTGTGAAAACAACTGCAGCCTAAATTTTCATCAGAAATGCCATATTAAAGTTACTGTAACTAGGTCTAAGTTTAGTTCAAAACAAATGTGACAATAAGTAAAATAGACTTACAAGTAATAGAGTGGATTCATCCTACAAAGTAAAGGTATTATAACACACATTCCAATTTGCTTATAACTAACAATGCATTGTTCTTAAATACATTAACAATTAGTAATTTTGCTTGTTTCCTAAAAAAATACAATAGGTCTACATATAAATTATTTCAAAATAATTAAACAGTTTTGTGTAACATAGTAAATCAAGCAATTGGTCTATAACTGAAGCTAACCAGATTTACAGATTCTTAACTAAACCATTTATTTCTAAACCATTACAGCATTAGATCGTCATATCAGTTAACAAACAATTAAACTATGTAAGCAGCTATTCAATTTTAATGTATAAAATATCAAACTGAACATATATATAACTGAAACAGAACAAATGTAATCATTTTGTTAAACAACTATAATATTTGCTTTCCATATAACTTAACTACCCTCTTAATACTTACTTGGAAACATTTGCAATGAGAGGAATGCGCTGGGCTGGAAGAGAAGTAGAAATTGGTGAAAGCTTTCCTTTAAATACATGTTTTCTCTAACCTCCCAAGTAGTAGATCACTAACCTGAGGAGTTTGCTGGTGTTACTCTATGTTCTACCTAATAAATATCACGTCTCAGACTTCCACAAGAATTACAAAGAACAATACTAATTGCTGAAGATGAAAACCTACAAAAAATTACCTAAAGTATTATGTATGATGATTGAAAGGAGTTTTTGGCAGTAGTGATTTTAACAACGTATTAAATTATACATTATTGTTATTCATTTTAAACTGTGAACAAAAGAAAAAGTATTATGCACATGTGTTCAAGTAGTTAGTACAATGCTTTTTAAATGACCAGAACCATCTAGCCTTAAGAAAAGAAATTTATGACGAAACAGATAAACAGAACTGAATAAACCATATATATATATATATATATATATTGAAACTTACTGTAAACATCCCTGCGATACCTACAAGAAATTATAACAAACATCATGAATATGTGCACAATATATTCTCTACTAGTAGTAATCTAACTCACAACAAGTGAGTTCTGTACTGTTTTTTATCATGCTTTTTATCCTAGAAATGTTACCAATCTCTATGTTAGAGCAGAATAATTTGCAATGTATACAGTTTTATTACAGAAAGCTAAACAAATTAAGACATATTGGATAGATATATATGGAAAATAACTGACACATCATAGCTGCACGTTAATAAGACCTTCCAAAAATAATCCATTAAATACTACATTCTTTTGCAATAAATATTATACATCCACCCGTCATTTATGACGTACGTTACAGAAAACAGTGGTCAGACAGATACACCAGTTTGTGTAAGGTACACCAGTCTGTGTAAGATAGACCAATCTGGGTAAGATACACCAGTCTGTGTAAGATACACCAGTCTGGGTAAGATACACCAGTCTGTGTAAGATAGACCAGTCTGTGAAAGATACACCAGTCTGTGTAAGATATACCAGTCTGTGTAAGATACACCAGTCTGTGTAAGATAGACCAGTCTGTGTAAGATATACCAGTCTGTGTAAGATACACCAGTCTGTGTAAGATATACCAGTCTGTGTAAGATAGACCAGTCTGTGTAAGATAGACAAGTCTGGGTAAGATAGACCAGTCTGGGTAAGATAGACCAGTCTGTGTAAGATATACCAGTCAGTGTAAGATAGACCAGTCTGGGTAAGATAGACCAGTCTGTGTAAGATATACCAGTCTGTGTAAGATAGACCAGTCTGTGTAAGACATATACCAGTCTGTGTAAGATACACCAGTATGTGTAAGAATATAAGATAGACCAGTTTGGGTAAGATACACCAGTTTGGGTGAGATACACCAGTCTGGGTAAGATACACCAGTCAACGTAAGATACACCAGTCTGGGTAAGATATACCAGTCTGGGTAAGATACACAAGTCAATGTAAGATACACCAGTCTGTGTAAGATATACCAGTCTGTGTAAGATACACCAGTCTGTGTAAGATAGACCAGTCTGGGTAAGATAGACCAGTCTGTGTAAGATATACCAGTCTGTGTAAGATAGACCAGTCTGTGCAAGACATATACCAGTCTGTGTAAGATACACCAGTATGTGTAAGAATAAGATAGACCAGTTTGGGTAAGATACACCAGTTTGGGTGAGATACACCAGTCTGGGTAAGATACACCAGTCAACGTAAGATACACCAGTCTGGGTAAGATATACCAGTCTGGGTAAGATACACCAGTCTGGGTAACATGATAAGCTGATAAGGAAAATCCGTCGTTAAACAGAATCCATTAAAAAAGAAGCGTATTAAAGAGGATACTATTTCCATGACACACTGGCCAGGGTCCTGCAGGAACATCCTGGTTTTGATCATTTTCAGTATACGAGATCAAACTTAAGGAGCGAAATTGACTTTAACCCTGCGACCGGCCAGCAAAAATCCTCTATTGTGTACTGTTACAATAAAAATCATAACTTTGCTAATACATATCTCAAAAATATGAATGAGGTATCATTTCATTGTTAAAGGAATGCTTTTTATAATATAAATATAAAATCTATATAGCATTCGATAATCATAGGGATATTATTATCTGAACTTCATCCAAACAAATTAGAAACAAAATTACATTTTAATCTGCTACCAGGTAATTACTGATTGGATATATGCCCTACATCCAGCGAACCAAATGTAGCCACACTTGTTAGCGACCAAATAACATAAAAATTTATCAAATCCGTTGAGAACTTTTATTTTTATGATTTTTTCCGACATAAAAATAGGCTGGTTCAAGCGGCCGATCACTACCACAATATATTCTCTACTAGTAGTAATCTAACTCACAAGTGAGTTCTGTACTGTTTTTTATCATGCTTTTTATCCTAGAAATGTTACCAATCTCTATGTTAGAGCAGAATAATTTGCAATGTATACAGTTTTATTACAGAAAGCTAAACAAATTAAGACATATTGGATAGATATATATGGAAAATAACTGACACATCATAGCTGCACGTTAATAAGACCTTCCAAAAATAATCCATTAAATACTACATTCTTTTGCAATAAATATTATACATCCACCCGTCATTTATGACGTACGTTACAGAAAACAGTGGTCAGACAGATACACCAGTCTGTGTAAGGTACACCAGTCTGTGTAAGATAGACCAATCTGGGTAAGATACACCAGTCTGTGTAAGATACACCAGTCTGGGTAAGATACACCAGTCTGTGTAAGATAGACCAGTCTGTGTAAGATATACCAGTCTGTGTAAGATACACCAGTCTGTGTAAGATATACCAGTCTGTGTAAGATACACCAGTCTGTGTAAGATATACCAGTCTGTGTAAGATAGACCAGTCTGTGTAAGAGAGACCAGTCTGTGTAAGATATACCAGTCTGTGTAAGATACACCAGTCTGTGTAAGATATACCAGTCTGTGTAAGATATACCAGTCTGTGTAAGATATACCAGTCTGTGTAAGATAGACCAGTCTGTGTAAGATATACCAGTCTGTGTAATATACACCAGTCTGTGTAAGATATACCAGTCTGTGTAAGATATACCAGTCTGTGTAAGATACACCAGTCTGTGTAAGATATACCAGTCTGTGTAAGATACACCAGTCTGTGTAAGATAGACCAGTCTGTGTAAGATATACCAGTCTGTGTAAGATACACCAGTCTGTGTAAGATATACCAGTCTGTGTAAGATATACCAGTCTGTGTAAGATACACCAGTCTGTGTAAGATAGACCAGTCTGTGTAAGATATACCAGTCTGTGTAAGATACACCAGTCTGTGTAAGATATACCAGTCTGTGTAAGATAGACCAGTCTGTGTAAGATAGACAAGTCTGGGTAAGATAGACCAGTCTGGGTAAGATAGACCAGTCTGTGTAAGATATACCAGTCAGTGTAAGGTAGACCAGTCTGGGTAAGATAGACCAGTCTGTGTAAGATATACCAGTCTGTGTAAGATAGACCAGTCTGTGTAAGACATATACCAGTCTGTGTAAGATATACCAGTCTGTGTAAGATAGACCAGTCTGTGTAAGACATACCAGTCTGTGTAAGATACACCAGTATGTGTAAGAATAAGATAGACCAGTTTGGGTAAGATACACCAGTTTGAGTGAGATACACCAGTCTGGGTAAGATACACCAGTCAACGTAAGATACACCAGTCTGGGTAAGATATACCAGTCTGGGTAAGATACACCAGTCTGGGTAACATGATAAGCTGATAAGGAAAATCCGTCGTTAAACAGAATCCATTAAAAAAGAAGCGTATTAAAGAGGATACTATTTCCATGACACACTGGCCAGGGTCCCGCAGGAACATCCTGGTTTTGATCATTTTCAGTATACGAGATCAAACTTAAGGAGCGAAATTGACTTTAAAGAGCAAAATCTTATGAGCTCATAAGAATAAGGAGCGAAATTGACTTTAAAGAGCAAAAACTTATGAGTTAATACGAATCTAAGTAGAAGATACAGACCATCCGGCGCAGCAGAAGCAGCAGCAGCAGAGGAGGAGAAGGAGGAGGAGGAGGAGGATGAGCACCAGGATGACAGCCGCCAACACGGGGCTGATGGTGAAGCCACCCCACTCCGAGTAGGCGAGCTACAACACATACAGATGTCAATAAGAATTCTGTATTTCTGCCCATTTTCAAGACTGGCAGATGACTGGCCAAGACGAATAATTACAACTGATAAGACTGGTGGAATATAGAAGGGGCCAGCTAGCCACTAGAATAACTAATAGTTGCAAGTCTTTGGCCCACATTAATGACTAACATTGACACAACTGATAGTGAAAAAAATCAAATGGATTAGTACTAATTAAATAAATGGCCCAAATGACTGGTTTGTCATTAAAACTGGCCAATAATGGCTGTGATTGATGTGAATGGCTTCCATGCAATAATAGCTCTGATTGATGTGAATGGCTTCCATGCAATAATGGCTGTGATTGATGTGAATGGCTTCCATGCAATAATGGCTGTGATTGATGTGAATGGCTTCCATGCAATAATGGCTCTGATTGATGTGAACGGCTTCCATGCAATAATGACTGTGATTGATGTGAATGGCTTCCATGCAATAATGGCTGTGATTGATGTGAATGGCTTCCATGCAATAATGGCTCTGATTGATGTGAACAGCTTCCATGCAATAATGACTGTGATTGATGTGAATGGCTTTCATGCAATAATGGCTGTGATTGACGTGAATGGCTTCCATGCAATAATGACTGTGATTGATGTGAATGGCTTCCATGCAATAATGGCTGTGATTGACGTGAATGGCTTCCATGCAATAATGACTGTGATTGATGTGAATGGATTCCATGCAATAATGGCTGTGATTGACGTGAATGGCTTCCATGCAATAATGGCTGTGATTGATATGAATGGCTTCCATGCAATAATGGCTGTGATTTATGTGAATGGCTTCCATGCAATAATGGCTGTGATTGACGTGAATGGCTTCCATGCAATAATGGCTGTGATTTATGTGAATGGCTTCCATGCAATAATGGCTGTGATTGACATGAATGGCTTCCATGCAATAATTACTGTGATTGATGTGAATGGCTTCCATGCAATAATGGCTGTGATTTATGTGAATGGCTTCCATGCAATAATGACTGTGATTTATGTGAATGGCTTCCATGCAATAATGACTGTGATTGATGTGAATGGCTTCCATGCAATAATGGCTGTGATTGACGTGAATGGCTTCCATGCAATAATGGCTGTGATTGATGTGAATGGCTTCCATGCAATAATGGCTGTGATTGATGTGAATGGCTTCCATGCAATAATGGCTGTGATTGACATGAATGGCTTCCATGCAATAATGGCTGTGATTAATGTGAATGGCTTCCATGCAATAATGGCTGTGATTAATGTGAATGGCTTCCATGCAATAATGACTGTGATTGATGTGAATGGCTTCCATGCAATAATGGCTGTAATTGACGTGAATGGCTTCCATGCAATAATGGCTGTGATTTATGTGAATGGTTTCATAATGGCTGTGATTGATGTGAATGGCTTCCATGCAATAATGGCTGTGATTGATGTGAATGGCTTCCATGCAATAATGGCTGTGATTGATGTGAATGGCTTCCATGCAATAATGACTGTGATTGATGTGAATGGCTTCCATGCAATAATGACTGTGATTGATGTGAATGGCTTCCATGCAATAATGGCTGTGATTGATGTGAATGGCTTCCATGCAATAATGGCTGTGATTGATGTGAATGGCTTCCATGCAATAATGACTGTGATTGATGTGAATGGCTTCCATGCAATAATGGCTGTGATTGATGTGAATGGCTTCCATGCAATAATGACTGTGATTGACGTGAATGGCTTCCATGCAATAATGGCTGTGATTGACGTGAATGGCTTCCATGCAATAATGGCTGTGATTGACGTGAATGGCTTCCATGCAATAATGACTGTGATTGACGTGAATGGCTTCCATGCAATAATGGCTGTGATTGACGTGAATGGCTTCCATGCAATAATGGCTGTGATTTATGTGAATGGCTTCCATGCAATAATGACTGTGATTGATGTGAATGGCTTCCATGCAATAATGGCTGTGATTGACGTGAATGGCTTCCATGCAATAATGGCTGTGATTTATGTGAATGGCTTCCATGCAATAATGGCTGTGATTTATGTGAATGGCTTCCATGCAATAATGACAGTGATTGATGTGAATGGCTTCCATGCAATAATGGCTGTGATTGACGTGAATGGCTTCCATGCAATAATGGCTGTGATTGACGTGAATGGCTTCCATGCAATAATGGCTGTGATTGACGTGAATGGCTTCCATGCAATAATGGCTGTGATTGATGTGAATGGCTTCCATGCAATAATGGCTGTGATTGATGTGAATGGCTTCCATGCAATAATGACTGTGATTGATGTGAATGGCTTCCATGCAATAATGGCTGTGATTGACGTGAATGGCTTCCATGCAATAATGGGTGTGATTGACGTGAATGGCTTCCATGCAATAATGGCTGTGATTTATGTGAATGGCTTCCATGCAATAATGGCTGTGATTGACATGAATGGCTTCCATGCAATAATGGCTGTGATTGATGTGAATGGCTTCCATGCAATAATGACTGTGATTGATGTGAATGGCTTCCATGCAATAATGACTGTGATTGATGTGAATGGCTTCCATGCAATAATGGCTGTGATTGATGTGAATGGCTTCCATGCAATAATGGCTGTGATTGATGTGAATGGCTTCCATGCAATAATGACTGTGATTGATGTGAATGGCTTCCATGCAATAATTGCTGTGATTGACGTGAATGGCTTCCATGCAATAATGGCTGTGATTGATGTGAATGGCTTCCATGCAATAATGGCTGTGATTTATGTGAATGGCTTCCATGCAATAATGACTGTGATTGATGTGAATGGCTTCCATGAAATAATGGCTGTGATTGATGTGAATGGCTTCCATGCAATAATGACTGTGATTGACGTGAATGGCTTCCATGCAATAATGGCTGTGATTGACGTGAATGGCTTCCATGCAATAATGATTGTGATTGACGTGAATGGCTTCCATGCAATAATGGCTGTGATTGACGTGAATGGCTTCCATGCAATAATGACTGTGATTGATGTGAATGGCTTCCATACAATAATGGCTGTGATTGAAGTGAATGGCTTCCATGCAATAATGACTGTGATTGACGTGAATGGCTTCAATGCAATAATGGCTGTGATTGACGTGAATGGCTTCCATGCAATAATTGCTGTGATTGACGTGAATGGCTTCCATGCAATAATGTCTGTGATTGACGTGAATGGCTTCCATGCAATAATGGCTGATTGACGTGAATGGCTTCCATGCAATAATGGCTGTGATTGACGTGAATGGCTTCCATGCAATAATGGGTGTGATTGACGTGAATGGCTTCCATGCAATAATGGCTGTGATTGACGTGAATGGCTTCCATGCAATAATGGGTGTGATTGACGTGAATGGCTTCCATGCAATAATGGCTGTGATTGACGTGAATGGCTTCCATGCAATAATGGCTGTGATTGACGTGAATGGCTTCCATGCAATAATGGCTGTGATTGACGTGAATGGCTTCCATGCAATAATGGCTGTGATTGACGTGAATGGCTTCCATGCAATAATGACTGTGATTGACGTGAATGGCTTCCATGCAATAATGACTGTGATTGACGTGAATGGCTTCCATGCAATAATGGCTGTGATTGATGTGAATGGCTTCCATGCAATAATGGCTCAGTGATTGATGTGAATGGCTTCCATGCAATAATGGCTGTGATTGACGTGAATGGCTTCCATGCAATAATGGCTGTGATTGTGATAAGATGGCTTCCATGCAATAATGGCTGTGATTTATGTGAATGGCTTCCATGCAATAATGGCTGTGATTGACATGAATGGCTTCCAT
This sequence comes from Paraescarpia echinospica, assembly GCA_020002185.1. Classification (NCBI taxonomy): domain Eukaryota; kingdom Metazoa; phylum Annelida; class Polychaeta; order Sabellida; family Siboglinidae; genus Paraescarpia; species Paraescarpia echinospica. The sequence continues at coordinate 76,279,442 of CM034535.1, read as the reverse complement.
GCAATAATTACTGTGATTGATGTGAATGGCTTCCATGCAATAATGGCTGTGATTTATGTGAATGGCTTCCATGCAATAATGACTGTGATTTATGTGAATGGCTTCCATGCAATAATGACTGTGATTGATGTGAATGGCTTCCATGCAATAATGGCTGTGATTGACGTGAATGGCTTCCATGCAATAATGGCTGTGATTGATGTGAATGGCTTCCATGCAATAATGGCTGTGATTGATGTGAATGGCTTCCATGCAATAATGGCTGTGATTGACATGAATGGCTTCCATGCAATAATGGCTGTGATTAATGTGAATGGCTTCCATGCAATAATGGCTGTGATTAATGTGAATGGCTTCCATGCAATAATGACTGTGATTGATGTGAATGGCTTCCATGCAATAATGGCTGTAATTGACGTGAATGGCTTCCATGCAATAATGGCTGTGATTTATGTGAATGGTTTCCATTAATGGCTGTGATTGATGTGAATGGCTTCCATGCAATAATGGCTGTGATTGATGTGAATGGCTTCCATGCAATAATGGCTGTGATTGATGTGAATGGCTTCCATGCAATAATGACTGTGACTGATGTGAATGGCTTCCATGCAATAATGACTGTGACTGATGTGAATGGCTTCCATGCAATAATGACTGTGATTGATGTGAATGGCTTCCATGCAATAATGACTGTGATTGATGTGAATGGCTTCCATGCAATAATGGCTGTGATTGATGTGGATGGCTTCCATGCAATAATGACTGTGATTGATGTGAATGGCTTCCATGCAATAATGGCTGTGATTGATGTGAATGGCTTCCATGCAATAATGGCTGTGATTTATGTGAATGGCTTCCATGCAATAATGGCTGTGATTGACATGAATGGCTTCCATGCAATAATGGCTGTGATTGATGTGAATGGCTTCCATGCAATAATGACTGTGATTGATGTGAATGGCTTCCATGCAATAATGACTGTGATTGATGTGAATGGCTTCCATGCAATAATGGCTGTGATTGATGTGAATGGCTTCCATTTTGTGTGACTGTGATTGATGTGGGCCGGCTGGCGAAAATAGCCATTTGCTGATTGATGAATGGCTTCCTTTGGCCATGGCTGTGATTGAGAAGGTGTGAATGGCTTCCAATAATGGCTGTGATTGATGTGAATGGCTTCCATGCAATAATGGCTGTGATTATGAATGGCTTCCATGCAATGGTTGTGATTGATGTGGGCTTCCATGCAATAATGATTGATTGATGTGAATGGCTTCCATGCAATAAACTGATTTGACTTGAATGGCTCCATGCAATAATGGCTGTGATTTATGTGAATGGTTTCCATTAATGGCTGTGATTGATGTGAATGGCTTCCATGCAATAATGGCTGTGATTGATGTGAATGGCTTCCATGCAATAATGGCTGTGATTGATGTGAATGGCTTCCATGCAATAATGACTGTGATTGATGTGAATGGCTTCCATGCAATAATGGCTGTGATTGATGTGGATGGCTTCCATGCAATAATGACTGTGATTGATGTGAATGGCTTCCATGCAATAATGGCTGTGATTGATGTGAATGGCTTCCATGCAATAATGGCTGTGATTGATGTGAATGGCTTCCATGCAATAATGACTGTGATTGATGTGAATGGCTTCCATGCAATATTGGCTGTGATTGATGTGAATGGCTTCCATGCAATAATGACTGTGATTGATGTGAATGGCTTCCATGCAATAATGGCTGTGATTGACGTGACTGGCTGCCTATTTTTAATTTCTCAACAGTAAGTATGTGCATATTGTGGGCTTAGTATGACAACAAAAATTCTCATTGTAACATTTTAATAGCAGTTTTTGGCATTAAAAATTTTCTTGAAAAACAAATTTACTCCTTAAAATATTCATATTTTGACTGATCTCTTAATGAAATGTGTGCATCTATAAAGGATACAGTACATAAATCTGGCACATCATGCTACCACATTCTGTGTGAGTAATCTGTCTTCGGGTATCCTTCTATTGTCTTTGTTTCACGCTTACCATCGTTATGCCCTGGACATTCATGGCAGCCAACTTTTCCGGGTTTTCCTTGAAGAGAGGGTTGAGATCTGCTCCAGGGATCACCTGTTTAGTGTTGCCGTCAATGACGTGGATCACCAGATCCGTCCTGCAGCAAACACAGTCTCAGTCACTCTCCCATGTCACCATGTCAAATATCAATTAACCTAAATGTGTACATCACGCCTGATGAATAGGCAGGGATGGAGTTGTTATTTCACCCTACCCACCCACCACCCACCCACCCACCACCCACCCACCCACCCACCCACTCACAACCACTCATCCATCCACACACCACTCAAAGCAAAGGCGGCAGCAATAGCTAATAATAATGTTTTTTATATAGCGCCATATATATTTCGTTCATAGTGACTAATACATAAATGGTAGAAATAAATCAAATTTAACTATAAGAATAAATAAATTAAGATAACAATGTTATAAACATCGGTAGATTAAGTAAGTTGGTTTAAATGTTAAAATAAATCACTTCTCATGTTAAAATAAGTACTTAAAAATTGATTTAAAATATGAATAACTTAGTGTGAAACTAGTAGTATGAGCATGTTTCCTAGACATGTCAACTGTCTTAATTAAGAGATCTTGCCATTATGTCAGTGACAGCTATCTTGCCATTCTGTTACACATAACAATGAGCTTACCATTCTGTCACACATAAAAATGACCTTACCATTCTGTCACATATAACAATGACCTTACCATTCTGTCACATATAACAATGACCTTACCATTCTGTCACACATAAAAATGACCTTACCATTCTGTCACATATAACAATGACCTTACCATTCTGTCACATATAACAATGAGCTTACCATTCTGTCACACATAAAAATTACCTTACCATTCTGTCACATATAACAATGAGCTTGCAATTCTATCACACACAACAATGATCTTACCATTCTGTCAAACATAACAATGACCTTACCATTCTGTCACACATAACAATGAGCTTGCCATTCTGTCACACATAACAATGACCTTACCATTCTGTCACATATAACAATGAGCTTGCAATTCTATCACACACAATAATGAGCTTACCACTCAGTTACAGCTGTGTGAACTTACCATTATAGGTTATAGGTAAATGTGAGCTTACCATTCAGTTACTGGTAAGAGTGAGTTTATCGTTCAGTTAGAGTGCTTACCAATCAACGTTGACAATGTTGGCTTCAGTGATGTGATATCTTGGATCACCCACACAAACAATGCCTCCATTTGTTATCTCAGATATCAGCCTGAAACATGACATACAACTGATATATCAGTGTGAAATAATACGTTGTTGATACATAAGCCTGCAACAATACATGATATATCAGCCTGATCAGTTACAAATGTTAAAAAAGTTAAAAAAAATTAAAGGTAAGTTCTTATATAATGTTGTATCCAGTCGTCAGGACTGCTCAAATCGCTTTACACTTTACTCCCTGGCAGACCTGTTCAATCGAACACCATCTCGACTTCTCTGGGAAGTATCCAGCCACGCTGCAATTAATGCACAAAGACTGTTCGTACACAAATATTCACCACTGTCTATAGCCAGGTACTCATTCATACAGTTGAGTGAACTGGAGCAATGAATAGTGAACGAACTTGCCCAAGGTTCAACACCGCCGCACAGGATTCGAACCCAGGATCTCTCGGTTGAGAGTCCAAAGCTCTAGCCACTGCACCACGGCGTTAAGATGGGACATTATGTTTACGAACCTGATGATTTGTTGCATGTCACGTTTCACTTCATCGATAGGTCTCGCAAAGGTCAAGGTGACCTGTTGACTGGAGAGCGTCACCCAAATCTGGCAAAAAATTATTTATTTTAAAGAAATTAAACAACCATAATTAAATATTATCTTTTGGCAATATCAGCACAACCACTACATCAATATTTCCATACTAGCCTTGGAAATGGGCTTTTTCACATATAGAATTTATACATGCAATGCAGATTTTTTTTAGTTACATTAACTTACTAAACAAGCAATTATCCTACAGGTGAATTTGTTACAAGTATATAAATAAATGTATATATATACATATATATATATATACATTATATATAGCTACATACATACATACATACATACATACATATATATACGATATGCATACAAACATACCTACATCAGACACAGGGTAATCCCCGATTCCAGAATTTGAATCAAAAGCTGATTCCGATTCTAATTTCAGAATTGGAATCTGAATCAGTCAATGTGGAATCGGAATAATTTTGGATGGAATTGGAATAGGAACCGGTAGACTGCAGGGAAACTGGAATCAGAATTGCTGTTTGTGGAATTGCTTACTAGAATCAATATGTTTTAAATTCCACAGCCACTGATTTATTGTTGTGCTGCAAAAATACTGTAGAAATAAATTATATATAACAACTTACTTTAATTTACTAATTAGTGGAATTGGAATAAAATGTGTCAAAATCGGAACTTAAATTGGAATTGGAATGAAAAAAGGTCAGTTGGAATCAGAATCGCTATTTAGTGTGGGTGGAACAGGAATCAGAATCAAAAATGTTAGTTGGAACCCAAATTGGAATCACTGATGTGGAATCAACCCCAGGTCTGACTTACAAACATAATCCATACATGTACGCATACACATATTCGTGTATGCATGCATCCATGGATAATCATAATGCATGAATGTAAAACCACACACTGCAATATACGCACATACACACACACACACCCCTACACCCACCCCAAACTCCACACAATTTCCGCCCCCACCCCCACCCCACCCCCCAACACAAACAAAGTACTCACCCACAAGCTGGCTGTGCTGGAGCCAGTCAGTCCAGTAGCCTCCAGCCCAGTCTTGAAGTAGTGTGCCTTGTACCTTGTCATGAGGGCATTGCTGTAAACAGTTCCATTAGACGGACCGATGTAGAAGGTGGTTGCGTTGGCTTCAACTGTGTCGTCAGGAGCCTCAGAGTTGACACTCTGCAGGCTCGTGATGGAGTAATTCATGCCTCTCCGACTGTTGGGGTCTCGGGCCTCCACAACAGTCACCAGTGAACTTAGTGGTGCTGTCACAGCAATACCTGGAGACACATACAGCGCGTACATTGTGGAGTGCAGTAGCGCAGTGGCTAGAGCTTCACACTCTCGACCGAGAGAACCCGGGTTCAAATTCTGTGCTGCCATGTCGAACCTTGGGCAAGTTCGTTCACTCAATGTTGCTCCAGTTCACTCATTTGTATGAGTACCTGGCTGTAGACAGTGGTAGGTATTTATGTACGAATAGTCTTCGTGCATTAATTGCAGCGTGGCTGGATGCTTCCCAGAGATCTTGAGATGGTGTCTTCGATTGAACAGGTCTGTCAGGTAGTAAAGTGTAAGGCAGCGCTCTGAGCAGCCCTGAGGACTAGATACTGCGCTATATAAGAACTTATCTTTACTTTAACTTTGTTGTTACACATACACAGATGCTTGTGCAACATGTATGCACGAATATGTGTGTGTTCTGTAAGATAAGTTCTTATGTAGTACTGGATCCAGTCCTTAGGACTGCTTAAAGTGCTTTACTTTACCCATTGGCAGACCTGTTCATTTGAACACCATATTGACTTCTTTATTACTTCTTCTCAATTACTGCATGAAGACTATTGATTTACAAATATCCATCACTGTCCATAGCCAGTTACTCATTTATGCAGCTGAATAATAATAATAACAATAACAAACAAAACTGCCCAATCTTCAAAATGATAGCATGTATTCAATGCACGTACAGTGGACCCTTCCTATTAAGGTCACCCTTAGGACTGGACAAAAGTGGAACCTCACTATTAAGGTCACCCTTGGGACTAGACAAAAGTGGAACCTCACCATTTAGGTCACCCTTGGGACTGAACAAAAGTGGAACCTCACTATTTAGGTCACCCTTGGGACTGAACAAAAGTGGAACCTCACTATTAAGGTCACCCTTGGGATTGGACAAAAGTGGAACCTCATTATTAAGGTCACCCTTGGGACTGGACAAAAGTGGAACCTCACTATTAAGGTCACCCTTGTGACTGGACAAAAGTGGAACCACACTATTAAGGTCACCCTTGGGACTGGACAAAAGTGGAACCTCACTATTAAGGTCACCCTTGGGACTGGACAAAAGTGGAACCTCACTATTAAGGTCACCCTTGTGACTGGACAAAAGTGGAACCTCACTATTAAGGTCACCCTTGGGACTGGACAAAAGTGGAACCTCACTATTAAGGTAACCCTTGGGACTGGACAAAAGTGGAACCTCACTATTAAGGTAACCCTTGGAACTGGACAAAAGTGGAACCTCACTATTATGGACACCCTTGGGACTGGACAAAAGTGGAACCTCACTATTAAGGTCACCCTTGGGACTGGACAAAAGTGGAACCTCACTATTAAGGTCACCCTTGGGACTGGACAAAAGTGGAACCTCACTATTAAGGTAAACCTTGGAACTGGACAAAAGTGGAACCTCACTATTATGGACACCCTTGGGACTGGACAAAAGAGGAACCTCACTATTAAGGTCACCCTCGGGACTGGACAAAAGTGGAACCTCACTATTAAGGTCACCCTTGGGACTGGACAAAAGTGGAACCTCACTATTTAGGTCACCCTTGGGACTGAACAAAAGTGGAACCTCACTATTAAGGTCACCCTCGGGACTGGACAAAAGTGGAACCTCATTATTAAGGTCACCCTTGGGACTGGACAAAAGTGGAACCTCACTATTAAGGTCACCTTTGGGACTGGACAAAAGTGGAACCTCACTATTAAGGTCACCCTTGGAACTGGACAAAAGTGGAACCTCATTATTAAGGTCACCCTTGGGACTGGACAAGTGGAGCCTCACTATTAAGGTCACCCTTGGGACTGAAGTGACCTGAATAGTGAGGTGACTGTATTAGCAGGACTACTTTCCTATACTTTACTGTTACAGAAATAATTTGGGACTGTCCCAGGGTGACCTTAATTGTGAGGTGGCTGTATTACCGAGGTGACCATCAAGCAAGGTTCGACAGCATACTGATATTTTGTTGTGAAATTTAAAGAATATTATAACTAATATAAAGTTACTGGCATAAAAGAACAGTAAAAACGATGACACTTACATGCATTATACTGTCGGTATGTGAAGGCCGGGTCAGTGCCGTTGACAAGAACGGTGACAATGACAGTGACCAGAGATGGATCTTGACACAGACAGTATGCGGGAATCGACAGCTCCGCCGTGCGTAGCAAGCTGCTCGCCCGAATCAACAACTTGTAAACTCTTTGGACCTCGTAGTTGAGGGCCTTATTCAAATACAGAACCCCAGTCGTGCTGTTCACTTTAAACGTTCCCTGGGGGGCTCCACCTGCAGTAACGCACACACCAGTGAGTTTACCGACAGTCTTTAGTCCATCCTCGCTTTTAAAATATAAGTTTCTTAATACTTAAACAAATATGTTGAAGGTACACTGCACAACAAATTACATGAAATAAGTCCAAAACAGTTTTTGCAATTTGAATGTTGCACTGTCGAAAGGTTCAATTTTTAAACAAAACATGCAATTTGTAAACGGCCGCCATTAGCACTCAATTTTTCATGCACAAAATTAACATGAAAACTGAAGACAGACAGACAGACACATCGCATCGTGTGCTCAGCATTCATTTCAAATCATCAAAAAATAAAATAATAATAAAACTAATGATAATTAAATATTTACACAAGATGTGCATATCTGTCAAATAATATACAAACGTCACCTTAAGTATAATTTATGAGAATTTTTTTTATAAAAGTTTAAGGTATATTCGAAAATTCACTTTATTTCCCTTTTTTAGTTCTTAGTATTTTGGGATGTGTAGCAATATGGGATTTTACATTTATCATCGTAGTTTGAGATGACAAATTGTTTAGCACACATAGTAAATCCATTCAAGGAATGAGTGCGAATTCTGTCTGTGATTAAATTTGAAGTGTTGTTCAAAACATGAGCAATACTATATCTTATCTATATTTACTAACATTTAGTGAGTTTATTTACTTTTAACCATATGCTTATTTTATCCAATTCAGCATTAATATCATCAAAATTATTAGATTGTGTATTGAAAGAACTCAACGAGCTTGATAAAGTTGAATCATCAGCATTTAGAAGCACAATTTTCAAAACATTTAGTTGCATATACAATATAATTTATATATATATATCAAAAATAGAAGAGGACCTAACATAGAGCCCTGAGGCACTCCTGTAGTGATTAGTGACGTGTCAGATGATTGCCTTCCATTTCAACACACTGTGTCCTGTTGTTTATATAGCTCGTTATGAGACCATTTACACATTCGGACTCCATAATATGATAGTTTGTTTATTAAAATTTCATGGTCTAGTGTATCAAAGGCTTTTGATAAATCTAAGAATATGGCTATTGGAATTTCACCTTTGTCCTTTTCATGGGTGATTTGATCAATTAGTTCTAATGCTGCTAGTTCTGTTGAGTCTCCCTTTCCAAATCCGTACTGACTGTTGAAAAGTAGATTTTGATTTTGAAAGAATGTATATAGTTGATTAAACATAATTTTTTCAATTACCTTTGATATAACAGGCAACAGTGATATGGGCCGAGAATTTGTAAATACACTATAATTTTCTTTTTTGAATAATGGAATTAACTTTCTTACTTTTAGGTTGTCTGGAAATATTCCTGTTTCAATAGTTTGGTTTATTATTATTATAAGTGGCTCTGTTAAAACTTCTTTTACAAATTTCAATAATTTGGTAGATATACCATATATTTCATAATTGGATTTTACATATAGGTTATCAATAAAACCTACGTCATATTTGTTCACTTTTTCAAAAATAAATTCTTAATTATGTTTAGCAGTTAAATACTTTGTAAAAGAAAGATTAATTGGACTGTGTATTTTGTTGGCGAGATCTGGCCCAATGTTTGTAAAGAAGGTATTAAAATGATTTGCAATGGTTGCTTTATTTGTGACTTGTTTTCCATTCACATTAAACATGTGTGGAAATGACGTTTTGTGTTTAGTCCTGTTTAAGATGTCATTTATTGTTAACCAAGTTTTCTTTATGTTTGTTTTGTACTGTTTGAAACACCTTTCGTAGTACTTTTTGTTGTGACTTGCATGAGATGCCTACCAACGACGGTGTAAATGGTCAAGGCGTGTTTGCCCACATCTTTGTCCTTTGCCTTCACCTGACCCAGTTTATATCCAATCGGTGTCTTCTCGTACACAATCATGGTGTATGGAATCGTGCAACAGTTCTACCAAACACAATCGACATAACCAGGAACTCACATCACAATCATGGTAGCGCATGACCTACATTAAGGTTTTCTTTACCAATAATGTTTACATGTGTACATTACATTACATTACATGACATGACATGACATTACATTACATGACATTACATTACATGTCACTTATCAGAGCAATCCTGTCTGATGGAGTTCTCACTCAAGCAACTTGGCCCTTACTTTCATGTTTTTTTTGTCGCAACGAAAACATTTCGGGCCAGAATTTCGATAAAATATACAACGGAATGTCTGACAAATCCACATGTGCATCAGCTATTCTGACACAACTCGTTGCTAGACATTAGGTCACATTAATTACATTAAAGTGAAGCTAACCTTGTACTGTGGGAACTGTGGGTCGTTGTCGTCAACATCGATGATGATCACTGTGAGAATCTGGGTGCTTCTGAATGGGGGCTGGCCGGAGTCACTGGCCACCAGCTGCAGCTGTATACACACAGACAGTTGAATGGGCAGGAGGTGCAGCTGTATACACACAGACAGTTGAATGGGCAGGAGGTGCAGCTGTATACACACAGACAGTTGAATGGGCAGGAGGTGCAGCTGTATACACACAGACAGTTGAATGGGCAGGAGGTGCAGCTGTATACACACAGACAGTTGAATGGGCAGGAGGTGCAGCTGTATACACACAGACAGTTGAATGGGCAGGAGGTGCAGCTGTATACACACAGACAGTTGAATGGGCAGGAGGTGCATCTGTGCACAGTTACATTGCAATGAGGCTTGGTGTTGTATGCCAGAGATGGGACGAATCATTTACAGACAGTTTGAATAATCATTACCTCACCTTACCTATCCTCTTCGGGCCTTGTGGCCCATAAGGCTGCTGTGACTCTGCCATCTCGCCCTGTCAATGGCTATGTGTCTTGCTTTGCTCCAAGTTGCCCAGCCCAGTTGTTTTCGTTCTTTTTCCTCTCTGGTTCTCCACATTGTTTTTGGTCGACCAACTTTTCTTGTTCCTTCCAGCATCCATGTCAGTGCTGTCAGGCAGTGGTTGTGGTCCTTCTTTCTTTCTTTTCTGCCCAATCCAATTCCACCTTCTTCTCTGTACGTCTGTGCTGATCTTCTCTTCTGCTGTTATGTTCTCAATGTCTTTGTTCGAAATTGTCGCTTTTGTTTACTTTCCATGTTTCACATCCGTACAATAACACTGATTTGACCAGAGTATTGTATAATCTGAGTTTAGTTTTTAATGTGTACACATTTGAGCTCCATATCTGTGCCCAAGTATGTATATTTCTCTACTTCATTCAGTTGTTGGTCATCAATCTGTATTCTGTTGTTGCATTTGCTGTTTATCCTCAGTACTTCAGGTTTTTTTAATTTATTTTTAGGCCGGTTTTGGTGCAAATGCATTAATTTTTGTTGCCTTTGCTTGCATGTGTCTGTAACTTGATGACATAAGTGCAATGTCATCTGCGAAGTCTTTGGTACTTTTTCTTGTTCCCAAATTGTTTGGAATAAGCTTAGAAGCCAATTCTCTGTTGTTGCCATGTATGCTTTCAACAATTCTGCTGTAATGTCATCTTTGCCTCCAGCTTTCCCATTCTTTAGCTTCCTCAGTGCTGCTCTAATCTCTGTTTTGTTATAGAGTCTGTGCTGATTTCATATATGATTGGATCTAATTCAATATCTATAACGGGGTCATCGGGCATAGGTCTATTAAGGACTTCTTCAAAATGGTTCTTCCATCTTGCCCGCCTGGTCCTTCAGTTATTAGGTTTTCAGATTTGTTTTTTACTGCATTCGTTGTTTTGTGTTTGTTGTTACTAGCGTAAATCCTGTATTTGTAGTCGCACCTAATTAAAGCCGCACCCCGACTTTTGACCTAACCCCTGACTTTCCTCCGTGCAGTTTGTCACAGGCAAAAACTTTATTTACAGCTGCACCTGGACTTTGAACCATGACCATTTTAGCCCTGCTTGTGACATACTTCTGTAGCACACACAGTTAGGGCAAATTAAGAGGTTCCATAAAGAAAGTCATGACCATTTTAGCCCTGCTTGTGACATACTTCTGTAGCACACACAGTTAGGGCAAATTAAGAGGTTCCATAAAGAAAGTCATGACCATTTTAGCCCTGCCTGTGACATACTTCTGTAGCACACACAATTAGGACAAATTAAGAGGTTCCATAAAGAAAGTCATGACCATTTTAGCCCTGCCTGTGACAAACTTCTGTAGCACACACAATTAGGACAAATTAAGAGGTTCCATAAAGAAAGTCATGACCATTTTAGCCCTGCCTGTGACATATTTCTGTAGCACACACAGTTAGGACAAATTAAGAGGTTCCATAAAGAAAGTCATGACCATTTTAGCCCTGCCTGTGACATACTTCTGTAGCACACACAATTAGGACAAATTAAGAGGTTCCATAAAGAAAGTCATGACCATTTTAGCCCTGCCTGTGACAAACTTCTGTAGCACACACAATTAGGACAAATTAAGAGGTTCCATAAAGAAAGTCATGACCATTTTAGCCCTGCCTGTGACATACTTCTGTAGCACACACAGTTAGGACAAATTAAGAGGTTCCATAAAGAAAGTCATGACCATTTTAGCCCTGCCTCTGACATACTTCTGTAGCACACACAGTTAGGACAAATTAAGAGGTTCCATAAAGAAAGTCATGACCATTTTAGCCCTGCCTGTGACATGCTTCCGTAGCGCACACAGTTAGGACAAATTAAGAGGTTCCATAAAGAAAGTCATGACCATTTTAGCCCTGCCTCTGACATACTTCTGTAGCACACACAGTTAGGACAAATTAATAGGTTCCATAAAGAAAGTCATGACCATTTTAGCCCTACCTGTGACATACTTCCATAGCACACACAGTTAGGACAAATTAAGAGGTTCCATAAAGAAAGTCATGACCATTTTAGCCCTGCCTGTGACATACTTCCATAGCACACACAATTAGGACAAATTAAGAGGTTCCATAAAGAAAGTCATGACCATTTTATCCCTGCCTGTGACATACTTCCATAGCACACACATTTAGGACAAATTAAGAGGTTCCATAAAGAAAGTCATGACCATTTTAGCCCTGCCTGTGACATGCTTCCGTAGCGCACACAGTTAGGACAAATTAAGAGGTTCCATAAAGAAAGTCATGACAATTTTAGCCCTGCCTGTGACATGCTTCCATAGCACACACAGTTAGGACAAATTAAGAGGTTCCATAAAGAAAGTCATGACCATTTTAGCCCTGCCTGTGACATACTTCTGTAGCACACACAGTTAGGACAAATTAAGAGGTTCCATAAAGAAAGTCATGACCATTTTAGCCCTGCCTGTGACATACTTCCATAGCACACACAGTTAGACAAATTAAGAGGTTCCATAAAGAAAGTCATGACCATTTTAGCCCTGCCTGTGACATGCTTCCGTAGCGCACACAGTTAGGACAAATTAAGAGGTTCCATAAAGAAAGTCATGACCATTTTAGCCCTGCCTGTGACATGCTTCCGTAGCGCACACAGTTAGGACAAATTAAGAGGTTCCATAAAGAAAGTCATGACCATTTTAGCCCTGCCTGTGACATGCTTCCGTAGCGCACACAGTTAGGACAAATTAAGAGGTTCCATAAAGAAAGTCATGACCATTTTAGCCCTGCCTGTGACATGCTTCCGTAGCGCACACAGTTAGGACAAATTAAGAGGTTCCATAAAGAAAGTCATGACCATTTTAGCCCTGCCTGTGACATGCTTCCATAGCACACACAATTAGGACAAATTAAGAGGTTCCATAAAGAAAGTCATGACCATTTTAGCCCTGCCTGTGACATACTTCTGTAGCACACACAGTTAGGACAAATTAAGAGGTTCCATAAAGAAAGTCATGACCATTTTAGCCCTGCCGGTGACATACTTCCATAGCACACACAGTTAGACAAATTAAGAGGTTCCATAAAGAAAGTCATGACCATTTTAGCCCTGCCGGTGACATACTTCCATAGCACACACAGTTAGACAAATTAAGAGGTTCCATAAAGAAAGTCATGACCATTTTAGCCCTGCCTGTGACATGCTTCCGTAGCGCACACAGTTAGGACAAATTAAGAGGTTCCATAAAGAAAGTCATGACCATTTTAGCCCTGCCTGTGACATGCTTCCGTAGCGCACACAGTTAGGACAAATTAAGAGGTTCCATAAAGAAAGTCATGACCATTTTAGCCCTGCCTGTGACATACTTCCATAGCACACACAGTTAGACAAATTAAGAGGTTCCATAAAGAAAGTCATGACCATTTTAGCCCTGCCTGTGACATGCTTCCGTAGCGCACACAGTTAGGACAAATTAAGAGGTTCCATAAAGAAAGTCATGACCATTTTAGCCCTGCCTGTGACATGCTTCCGTAGCGCACACAGTTAGGACAAATTAAGAGGTTCCATAAAGAAAGTCATGACCATTTTAGCCCTGCCTGTGACATACTTCCATAGCACACACAGTTAGGACAAATTAAGAGGTTCCATAAAGAAAGTCATGACCATTTTAGCCCTGCCTGTGACATGCTTCCATAGCACACACAGTTAGGACAAATTAAGAGGTTCCATAAAGAAAGTCATGACCATTTTAGCCCTGCCTGTGACATACTTCTGTAGCACACACAGTTAGGACAAATTAAGAGGTTCCATAAAGAAAGTCATGACCATTTTAGCCCTGCCTGTGACATACTTCCATAGCACACACAGTTAGGACAAATTAAGAGGTTCCATAAAGAAAGTCATGACCATTTTAGCCCTGCCTGTGACATACTTCCATAGCACACACAGTTAGGACAAATTAAGAGGTTCCATAAAGAAAGTCATGACCATTTTAGCCCTGCCTGTGACATGCTTCCGTAGCGCACACAGTTAGGACAAATTAAGAGGTTCCATAAAGAAAGTCATGACCATTTTAGCCCTGCCTGTGACATGCCATAAAGAAAGTCATGACCATTTTAGCCCTGCCTGTGACATGCTTCCATAGCACACACAATTAGGACAAATTAAGAGGTTCCATAAAGAAAGTCATGACCATTTTAGCCCTGCCTGTGACATACTTCCATAGCGCACACAGTTAGGACAAATTAAGAGGTTCCATAAAGAAAGTCATGACCATTTTAGCCCTGCCTGTGACATGCTTCCGTAGCACACACAATTAGGACAAATTAAGAGGTTCCATAAAGAAAGTCATGACCATTTTAGCCCTGCCTGTGACATGCTTCCATAGCACACACAATTAGGACAAATTAAGAGGTTCCATAAAGAAAGTCATGACCATTTTAGCCCTGCTTGTGACATACTTCCGTAGCACACACAATTATAAAAAATTAAGAGGTTCCATAAAGAAAGTCATAACTTTGCTATTAATTATTATAAATTAATGAATAAGGTATACTTTTATTGGTAAAAGACTCGATTGTAATGCATATTATCGTTGGAATATTACTATATGTGAATGTTGTCAAAATGGAAAACAAAAATAAACAAATTTCACCGTGCTACCAGAAAATAACTGGGTGGCTGAATGTCCATACATCCAGTGGACGAAATGTAGCCATGCATTTAAGCTATACGATAAAGCCAGAATTAATAAAATAATTTGAGAAGTTTTATTTTTATGCCATTTTATGTAGAATCATGTATAAAGCCGCTGTTATAAATGCATTGAAAAGACTAGAGCTGGTTTAGTACAGTAATAACAGCTGTGTTGACTTCAACAGTGTTTGAATGACAGCCAGTAATTACAATGTAATAATTGTAGTTGCCTCGAAGCTGTGAGAAAGCAGCATGAGAACGGATGTAATCTTGTGGTTTGGCCTATTTCTTCCAGTTCCAGACAGTTGACCCAGACACATGGGATTATAACACTGTATCTTGTACCAGGGCAAGTGCAATTTATTCCAGTGCAAAGGGGCATTTGTAAATGATGTTGTGTTGACAATCAGGTGAAGCCTGGCTTCAGTAAATCCAAGGTGTGAATGTTGTTAGAACTAGGCTTAAAACATCAACACCTGATACCATGAACAAGCATCTGAACAAAGCAGACAGTTGTTACAGTTGATGTCTGCTAGTGTGGGACAGTTGCTAAGAACAGTGGATGCCATCATATTCAAATTTCAAAGATGTTTGTGCATGGCCACGCCCAGACACGGACAAGCGGGATGACGCGTACTTATGAAATATTCTTAAGGTTACAAAAAATCTGTTTCTCAAACCAGTGAAAATAATAAAATGGTGGCACCACATGGTGGCAATTAAGAGTATGTTTTACTGTCTCTACTGTACTCCACTATGTGGCGCCACTAGATCATTCATTTCCGTTTTTAAAACAAACATGGCGCCACTGATACACGCGTCACTCTGATTTAGAAAACACATATTTTTGTCAATTATTTATTGGTTACGTATTACTACTTCTCGTTGGAGAGATAAGTTAGCATTGGACAGCAGAAGACAAACGATCTGCATGACAGTGGTGCAAAGACACGGACAAAGTCAGAGCAGGCCATGCCATCCTCTGCATACAATACATGCATGTTTAGTTCAGCCGGGATGACACACGGCAAGGTCACTGATACTAACTGGAAGTAATTTATACATCCATGCGATGGTGATTTTGTGGTCAAATGGATACTGTAATTTTGCAAAGGCTGCGGATTTCTTTCCCATAGTCACATTGTCAATGGTTGACAGGGAATTACAATAAATTATGGATCCAGTGATCAGTTATATAATTTTACTGAATAACCTCAATCAATCTATCATTAATACAAAGACAGCCACTTACGACATAGGAGTCCTTCTCCTCGCGATCAAACACCCTGCGTGCGGTGATCACCCCCGTGATCTGGTTGATGCTGAACTCGGGTGTCTGGGACACAAACTTGTTGTCGTAGTAGAAGCCGTAGCTCACACGGCCGTTGTCACCCTCGTCCATGTCAACGGCCGACACCTGTGTCACTTCCAGCCCCAAGTACATGTTCTATGGGGACAAAACGTGACAACTGAGACATCAAGTCTACTGACTTCTAAGTCATGTACTGTGGAACCTCTGTATTAAGGTCACCCTTGGGACCGGACAAAAGTGACCTGAATATCGAGGTGTTACAAAAATAATTTAGGACTATCCCTGGGTGACCTTAACTGTGAAGAGGCTGTCTTACTGAGGTGACCATAAAGCAAGGTTCTACTGTTCACTTCTATGACTAACACATGGTGCTGTATTTTGAGTTACATGGTTACGGAATAAGACACAGTGTTTGGATGTCATGAGAGTATTATTAGCCAGATAACAGTGACTAACCTGGCTAATAACATTTCTGACATCCACAAACAGTATGCTCTTCTCATTATAGAACAGTAAATTAACAATAACAATAGAAAATACTTTTTCGCTTCCTACCTTTGCATACTGCAGTTATTCTCTTACTTAACAAGCTCATAAGTTACAGTTCACCTTTACTGCAGAATAGTCTGTAATGTGGTTCTTTCTCATTGGAGAAGGCGTAGCATCTTGTTGCCGCATTCTCAGAAAGATTCAAGTCCTGTTATCCAGGAGGATAATGCATAGCGAAATCATCATTACAAATTCATAATTGTTGGATCTGTCAGAACCAATCTTAGCAATCCTATTTTCACACATATATATATATATATATACATGTATATATATATATATATTCTTGGGTTTGCTTATTCATTTCCGGACGTTGCAGCCTTGATTGATTGTCTATAGACAGCTCTTTCGTTTGCCAGTCTCCCCACTCGCCAGACGTCGGCTCCCATCCATTCCTGTATGTCCTTCCCCCATTGTCTCCTAGGTCTTCCTCTGCTTCTTCTGCCTTCCACTTTTCCTTCCATTATTAGTCTCTCTAGAGACTGATGCCGTTTCACATGGCCAAAATAACTTGGTTTCTGTTTCTTTACAAAGTTCAATAAAGTCCCGGGTATAACACCAAGCTCATCTGCGATGGATTCGTTAGTTCTGCGTTCAGTCCACGAAACTCGTAATATCTTTTTATAACACTTGTTTTCAAATGCATTTACATGTATACGTTTAGTAATGTTCTTATTAAAAGTCCAGGTTTCGCATCCATATGTAGCCGTTGGAAATATGCAGTCTCGGATAATTCGTAGTTTCATCTTTGTTCGTTGCTTTCCACAGCTTCTTCATCTCCGTCAACTTTTTACTCGCCATTGCCAACCTCCACTTGATCTCTTTCGTCCCATCTCCATCCGCTTCTATCAGTGACCCCAGATATTCAAAACTTTCCACTCGTTCTATTTCCTCGCCATCTACTGTGACTTCTGATGGTTCTCGACATCCCTTCACATCCATAATCTTAGTCTTCTTTACGTTTAGTTTCAATCCTTTCATTTAGCTGTGCTCTTTAACAGTAGTTATCAGTTTATCCAATCCCTCTTTTGTATCGGATATTAACGCTGTGTCATCGGCATATCTCAATTCATATATCTCCTCTCCATTCACTTTCAGTCCATTAAAAAATTTGCTTCTCATGTCAGTCTCGACTTCTCTCATGATATTCTCTGTGCATAGACTGAATAGGTGGGGGGACAAAATGCACCCGTCTCACTCCCTTGCCGACTGGGAACCAATCTGTGGTACCACATTCTAATCTCACTGCAGACTGCTGTCCAACATATAAATTTTGGATAAGTGATGTAATTTTCTGGTCAAATTCCATGCGTATCAAGGTTTTCCAGAGTTGTTGATGACTAACATTATCAAAAGCTTTTGAATAATCTATGAAACAGTTCCTAAGGTCATGGTTGAATTCTCTGCATTTCTGAATTAACATCTTCAGGTTGAAAATGTGATCTCTTGTTCCTCTTTCAGTCTGGAAACCAGCTTGTGTTCTGTTGACTTCACATTCTAATTTTGTTGTGATTCTCTTCATTATGATTTTTAGCATAATTTTGCTCGCATGGCTGATGAGTTTGAGCATTCTTGTATGTCACCTTTTTTCGGTATTAGTATAAGGATGGCTCGTTTCCCGTCCATGGGCCATGTTCCACTTCTCCATATTTTCTTGCATAATGTGTGATAGATATCCACGCCTGCTTCTCCACTTGCTCTTATTAGCTCTGCAGTGATGTTATCAGTGCCAGGTGATTTTCCGTCTTTTAGACTTTTTATTGCCCACTCCACCTCTGAACGCAAAGGCTCAAGTTCATCTTCTGGTTCTGTCCTCTCTCTGCCTTCATCCATGTCTACCTCTTCTGGTTCTGTCCTCTCTCTGCCTTCATCCATGTCTACCTCTTCTGTTTCTTCTTTCTTAAACATGCTTTCACAATATTGCTTCCATCTTTCAAGTATGTCATCGCTTTCTGTCAGAGTCATTCCCGTTTCATATTTAATAACGCCAAGTCTAGGTTTGAACGACTGTGTCATAGACTTGATTTCCTCGAACATACTGCGACTATTGTTCCTTCTCATACATAGTTCTATCTTTTTGCATTTCTTCTCTAGATATTTCTTCTTGTCTTCCTTACACATTCGTTTAATCATCTGCACTGATAATTCTCACTCATTTCTTTGTTCTTCTTTAACTCTTTCCTTTCGTCAATCATCTGCAGTGTGTCTTTGCTTATCCATGGTTGTTTCTGTCTCCTCTTTTTAGTGAAGTGGTTGTCAGCTGATTCCATAATGATGTTCCTAATTTCTACTGCCAACTCCTCTGGTTCCTTCTCGTCAGCCACTGTCTGTAATACTCCGAAACGGTTCATAACCTCTACTCGCTATCCTTCTTTGATATCACTGACGTCATACCTCACTATCTCTTTCCCTCTCTTCATCTTTCTTAATTTTATCGCAATCTTAGCGCTTAGCAATTCATGGTCAGAGCCACAATCGGCTCCCGGTAATGTCTTTGCATTAAACACAGGCGTCCTCCATCGTTTTGGTATCAGTATAAAGTCGATTTGATTTCTGTTCCGACCATCTGGTGTTGTCTAAGTGTACAGTCTTCTTTGATGTTGTTTGAAGAAAGTATTGGTGATCATCAGTTCGTTCTCTATGATAAACTCAACAAGTCTATCTCCTCTCCCATTTCTCGCCTAGTCCATATATATATATATATGCACACTACATATGACAGACATCTCCCACATCAAACTTTCCCACATACTGCTTTTGCATAATCAATCTTTGTTTTTCTGCCTTTGTTCCTATAATTAATCCAAAAATATGACAGAATGTCCGACAGCTTCACATTTGCAGCAGGTATCTTAGTAAGGTAGTCAGAGCTGGTTGCTAGGCAACAAGTCGACTGACCTCCAGCACCCTGACAGTTGAGTAGGTGGCGTTAGGAAACAGCCAGGTCGGTGCTGCGTTGTTTCCCTCTAGCACCGTGATGTGGACAACCGCCTCACTAAACAGTGAGGGGGAGCCACTGTCTCGCACACCGACCGTCATGTTGTAGATGCCAGGATGCTGGTCAAGAGTCCTCGCAACTGTCACCGCTCCCGTCGACGGATTCACCTGGAATAACCCTACAGGGCAGAGGAAATAATAGTAGATGTCTATTGCAGACAAATGATTACCTTGGGATAATGCCACCTTGAGGAGGTCACTCCTAACAAAATATCAACATCAGTGAGGGTGCTCACTCCTTGTGTAATTGTCAACACTGGCTGGGGGAGGTCACTCTTCATATATTGTCAACATCATATTAACTGATGATGATGGCCACCGTCACTTAAATGTCAACTTTAACTTAGTAAAAGAATGTTTCCATTTGTGTCAACATCATCATAAATGTGGTAACAGTTATATGCAAAGTTTTTGAGCTTCTGTTTTCTCAAAACCTGTTTACAAAGTATGACAACAAATTGTAGAAGAGTGACAATAGAATAATCAGATAACTTAACGGATGATGAAGAATACTACATTATATGGCAGACAACAGAGACAAGGTTGCATAACAATGACTGGCAAAACAACAGAGATGAAGCTATATCAATAACTCTAAAATATATTACAATCTTGCAATGACAGTATCCATATTATTTTGAAACAACAACCCTAAGGAAAAAATATTACAACTGCAACATGTGTTGCAAGTACAGTGTGCATGCGTGCGTGTGTGTGGCCTTGCCATGAACAGAATAAGAAATCCAACCAACCACATCGTCACATCATTCATCTGCATGCGAACAGACATCGTAGAACATTCATCCGTTTGTTTGGATTCCTGCCGTAATTACTTATTTAAAGCTGCACGTGCAAATGAAGCCACACGTCAGATTGGACTATTTTCACAAACATTCTTTACAGACTTTTCTTAACTCCTGTTACACTAGTTCACAGTCTCACCATCAGGGTCACCACTGATCTTGTAGAAGACAAGTTTTGCGTTCTCGTTAATGTCTGAATCTTCGGCAGTCAGCTGCACGATCCTCGTATGGATCGGCACCGTGGGAGCAATCACTTTGTAGTAGTCATGTGACCCAAACCTTGGTATGTTGTCATTGGCGTCGTCCAGCGTGATGACTACCTGATGGACGTCACAAGCAACTGTACTGTAAATTACCGGCACTGCACTAGTTATGCAACATATCATGAAACAACCTTTATTATTACCCACATATTAACCGAGTTCCCAAGACTCCTGTTCCTTCACAAAGTCATAAAACTGCTGTCCGACTAAACTGTGTAACTATACAAATAATACAAGAATCAGTATTTCTCACAACTGACTGAGTGATCATCCACCCTCCATCCGCAATCAGGTGGCACTGCTGTTTTTGACTGTCTAATACAGACCGGGCTGAACACGACATCTGCATATTAATCTTACTCTTTACGGAAACATTAGGAAAGTGTCCAGTGAGAAAGTATCCAGTCTGAAAGTGTACACTGGGAAAGTGTCCAGTCTGGAAGTGTACACTGGGAAAGTGTTCAGTGGGAATGTGTCCAGTCTGGAAGTGTACATTGTGAATGTGTCCAGACTGGAAGTGTCTGGTGGGAATTTTTCCAGTTGGGAAGAGGTGGAAAACTGTCAAGTGTGGAAATGTTTCTGTGTGTGTTCAGTGTGAAAGTATTCAGTGGGATAGGGTCCAGTGCAGAAGTGTCCACAGGAAAGTGTCCTGTGAGGAAGCTTCCTGTAGGAAAGTGTCCTGTGGGAAAGAGTCAAGTGATAAAGTATCCCAAATGAGATTGTCCTATGGGAAAGTGTCCCATAGGAAAATGTCCTGTGGGGAAGTGTCACGTGGGAAAGTGTCCAATAATAAATTATCCAGTGTGAAAGTGTCCATGGGGACAATGTGCTAAGTTCACTATGAATAACTCTATTGTATATGAGTGGAACATGTAGGTATTTAGTAAAGGAAACATACACTAAAAACAAAGAAGACTAAAAAAACATTGATGTCTAGGATCACGATTACTCCAATCAGTAGTAATCAGACTTACAGGCACAGAAGAATATAAACTTTCATCGGGGTGATTGGGGCTGTCCCGTACCCCCACAGTGATGGTGATATCAGGTGTTATCTCGACCTGTTTCTCACGATCCAACACAGCCCCTTCAGCCACACGGATGATACCCTGAAACAGGAACTGCTGAATCAGCAATACTGAGCACCACCTCACTATAACGACCAGGCAGGAGTGGTAGATCATCGACACAATTATGACACAGAAAACATAAAATTTCACTCTTGCAACTTCCACTACTGCTATTTCGAAATGTGTTTACCACAAGACCACCACACCCTGGGGGTTTAGAAAAAACTAAAAATGTACAAATCATCTTCATTGATCCCCAAACATGCATACAACATTTCAGCACCGTACATGTGAAACGGACGAAGGTATGATAAGACAGACAGAATCACAAACTGTGATTTTAGTGTATAAAAAATACAGAATGATAACATTATAATTATGAAAACTATGAGACTGCACCTTTAACCTTTACTGACCGGTCGCGCAATATATTGCGCGATTGCATAGGGGTGGTCTATGTTGTCCGGTGCGGTTTTTCTATTGTTCCATAGAGGGGGATATGGGTATTGAGCAATAGCTGAATAGACTAGGTATTGCCTGTTGTAATGGTGTCGTGAAATATGTAGTTGTAGAGTTGCAATCGAGATTTTAGTGCCACTGCCGAAATCGTTTTCAGTCGGAGCTGGCAACTATGGCGCTGAGATCACGTTTGATCACGGATCCAAACGAAGTCTTGTGGATTATCAACAAAATGAGCTATAGTGAGAAATGTTCCGATGATGACGGCTGTCCTAGTGATGATGATGTGATATCGCTCATGAGTGAACACGCAAGATAGTGACGACGAAGCGCCGGATTCCGTTTGCAAATGGAAATAATTCGGACATTGACACTTGTGATGAAATATCTATGAAATGTCAAATAATGGACTGATTTCATTCATGTTTTGAAACTTTGTATAAATGTGTGTGTTCTTTCTAAATATGCTATCATTATTTATCTGTGGCTAGTATTTTTTGACAGTTAGGGATTAGGCTAGCAAGAGTGTACATGACTAGTAGTTTTATTTTGGCAGTTAGGCTGGCAAAGGTGTAAATATAGAAATCGTAACATTTTACACTTTCCAATGAAATCTCTATAAAATGTCAAATAATGTTCCGATTTCGTTCATATTTAGCCACTTTGTGCAAAAATAAAAATTTCTTTCTAAATATGCAATCCTAATTCGTCTGTGACTAGTAGTTTTCATTTTATTGCACGCGAAGTTCCTTGTTATTATATTACTCATAATATTTGGCGGCCATTTTGAATAAATTATGATATTACATGACTTCAGAATTACTTGTTGTCTCCATAAATTAATTCTCCAAAATGTTACCTTTCCAAAAATGTATATATATGTGGGGAAGTCTTAGTAGTAATGAAACCACATGCTTTAAAAATATGCATCAACATTTCTGAAAAAAAAGGTTAAAGGGTCCTTATCTGTTCTATTGCCCTAAGTCAGCCAGGTGGTGATGATTAACAGGAAGTTTGCTGAAATGGCTCTGTTCATTTGTGAGAAAACGCGAATGCATTATACATCAATCGGTGTTGCAGTTAGCCCTGCCAACCTCGGCACTAATGCCAACAAAGCTTGTTTAGAATCTCAATGTTTTGTGTACAATATCAACATTTTGGGGGTGCAGCTTTCAAACTGCGAACCCTGTCACAGGCTTATTAAATGCAATTTAGTGGGCAGTAAACCCTCAATATGTATATCTTAGTAATAAGAACAATATGTGACCCATCTTAACGAAATGAGTCGCATGTCGGAAATTTTTAATATTTAGTTATTAGTAGCGTTGGAAAGAGCAGAATCTCTGCTTTCACATGGTGTATTATGTAAGAAGATATCGTAATTCTAACTGAAGTTATGGCTTAACAAACACATGTGGGGTAGAAACCTTAAAACCCAGAAAACGGCCGTCAAAGTTGATGCAAAATATCCGTTATGTTTCATGAAATGTACCATAGTTACCGTGGACAGATCTAGCTAAAATTTTGTGCTCGTCAGGCTCGCTTCCATCCGTTAAGTCTTCCAAAAAATACTCCTCAATCAAACTGTCAATCTGTGCGCGATCACTTCCATCCGAATTGAACAACTTCGCCACGTTAAACGCCGTTCTTCACGTCTTCTTAATCGTTATCTGGGTCAGCAGTGACGTGATGAAATACATTGTGTGCATGCGTGTGTTTACAGATTATGTAAATGACCCATCACTGAACCAATGAGAACAGTTGCCTGGGTCACACAGTTGCTGTTGCTACCACGTGATCCAAATTGTTTACACAGCTGGCGTAAACAGGGGGCGTCTTCCAAGCTCTCTGGAGGTCACAGAATGTAGTTATTAGCATAGTTATGCCCATATATAAGAAGATAACGCGTCAAGCTTCGTGGTGATATCCCATATGTTAGGAGCGTCCCAAAATTAGCAGTTGCGAACGCGCGCAATTACTGGCATTTTCGGCGTTATTTTAAGGAAATCGAGCGGAACACTTCGCACAGCTCTACAAAAATCGCTTTAAAATACACAAAAGAGTTAATTAGAGGGTAGCTAGAGTAGCAATCGATAAAACGAATACCAAAGAATAATTTTAAGGGGAAATCTCAAAATCGATGGATTCGCGATTTGTTCACATAAACGGCATTTACGGAAAATCAGATTTGCCGACATCCGACTCATTTCGTTAAGATGGGTCATGTTAAGATAACAAAGTTAAGCTTACTACGAATCCATCGAAACTGTTTCTACTGCGACGCTATACTTACAGATTTTGGGCCAATGGTGAATCTGTTCAGTGGATCATTCAGAGAATATCGCACTACTCCGTAATCTTCCAGATCACCATCAGTTGCCATCACAACCGTCACGTAAGAGTCTGCAGGTGAATTCTCCATCAGGCGCACTCGATAAATTGGCTGCAGAATAAATAAAAGTAAAGTTTAGATATAAGGCAACTCATGTTCTGTAGACACAGATGTGCAAGGGTGGTAGGAAAAAGTTAATACAAACATAATCAAGAAAGAATTCCTCACATTACAGGTAATAATAACTGGTGTTCTTATAGAACTGGTATCTGCCTAGACAAGGTGCTCGTAGTGATTACTCCATTGTTAGAACACGTGTTTTGACAGCAGCTAATGCAACACCCATATGGGTTTTGTAAATTGAGTATGTACCACAAATTTGGGTTAACAGTTCATAATAATAAGAAGAAAGAGTCAAGTGTTTCCAATACATTGAAAAATGGACAATATAACAACATTGCAATCCGTTAGTGTCTGCATGAAATCTCGCGCAAAAAAAAAGTCTGTTTAGGTAGTGTGATTAAAAATGATGCAACCAATATGTTTGGTCAAGTATGTTTTGACTGGTTTTGTCCACTTCTGCCGATGGGGAGCCAAGCTACCTTTTGAAATGTCGGGGTTTCATCGTTGATGTTCTCAACCATGATGTTGACCGTGGCAGTGGATGTAAGTTGGGGATGACCATTGTCCGTAACGGTCACCACAAGTTTGGTTTCGTTAGAAGTCTCGTAATCTAGCGGTTTCTTCACAGTGACCACTCCTACAGGGGGAGAACAAGGTGATTTGTTTGTTAAAATTTAGATCATTCAATTATATTTTACATACACACATAAATAAACACCAAAACCTGATTCTGTGAACTTCCTCCAAATAACTGCCTTCCCTTTGATGAGAGGACGATCCAGGGTAATAAAACAGTCAACCTTGCTTCAAGTGACCATATGCACCATGGGAGTATAACATTATATAATGTTCTTCTCTTGTATGTTATTATATATGGTTTGTTTTAATTTTATTTGTATTTGTATGTATTGTAATGAGTTACAATAAATTTGATTTGATCTGACCAACTACGGTACAAAAAGGACGAGTAAAAACGTGACAGCGGTTGGACAGCGTACCTGTGACGTTGTTGATTGTGAAGAATCCGTCCGGGTCATAAATGATCTTGTACTGGTCAATGGCATCAGTGGGGTCAGTGGCGACGAGGGTGGTCACGTAGGACCCCAATGGCTTGCCCTCCTTCACCCTCAGGGGAATTATAGGGTTGTCCACGGTCCAAGGGTAACGAAACTCTGGCGCCTTATCATTCACCTCCAGTATGTTAATGATGAGAGTCGCTGAAACAGAGACAATAACACATGGGTATGGTTAGCAGTCATCACAAGGCACCGTGTGTGGGCACATAAGGGAGCGGTCATAATTTATCAGATATGTACATGAGGAATCCAATGTGGAGTCATTTTTCAGCACACAGGATTTTGTTGTGATTTTAGTTTTGGAGACTTCGGGCTTGAACACAGAATTTTGTAATGATAATATTTACCGATTTACAAACTGTGGGTTGCATTTATGTGTTAAATTTAAAGAGCTTTTTCAAAATGCAAAAAGCCGCCGCCATATCACTGGTGGTGATCCCGGTAGCATGTCCTGGTGTTGACCATTTTCAATAACCATGATTACTGTTAAGGAGAGAAATCGATTTTAAAGCGCAAAATCTGGCTAATGAGTAAGAATGTTAGTAAAAATGGATCCCAGGCCAGTATGAAATATAAATATGTGATTGTTACCCGTGGCACTCTGGCCATGGCCTGAAGTGTCAACTGTCTTGACAGTTGATGAGACGACAGCTACTTTGTCACGGTTGAGGGTGTGGTTCACTCTCACTACGCCCGTCACCCTCTCTATGTTGAAGAGATTCTAGACACAAACACATGAGCACTGAGTCATTGACCCTTTAAAGGCAATCTCTCACTTCTGATCTCCGCCAATCCAACTACCCTGGCCAGCCTACAGTTGTCCATTGATGTTTATTCCTGACAAGTCCATACATATATACGATGTGTGTTGTGTGTGCATGCGTGCATGCATGCGTAGGTGGGTGGATAAGGGTGGGTGTGTGATTGTGTGTGTGTGTGATTGTGTGTTTGTCTGTGTGTGTGCATGGGTGCATGCATGTGTGTGGATGGGTGTGTGTGTGTGCGTGCTTGCAAGCATGTTCATATACACATGCAAGTGTGCATGTGTTACTAAAGCACTAAACTAATCCAACATCACTGGTCTTCTACAAAAATAACAATATAAAAATCAATCACAACTAGAGATGTTCCAACTTCACCCAAACACATAATTCACATTACAAATTATGTAAGATAACAAAACTTCCCATGACAAGTTATCTACAAAAATGTAACAGTGCTCGCAGATCTGCACTGTGAGTCAACATGCATACTGGGTAGATGACAAGGGACTACACACCCTGAACTCGTAGGTAGATGGCGCTACCTCCTGGCCGCGGACGTCCCACGCCTGCTTCGGTTCCTCGAGGTAATAGACAAGACTGGCGCTCGAGTCAGGGTCTGTCGCTTGCATACGTATCACGAACTGGCCAACGGTCGCATCTAAGACACACACAATAATAATAATACACTTCTTAGTGCCTATATAAAAGGTATGTTAACGGTAATTTCTTATATAGAGCAGTAACCTGTCCTCATGACTATTCAAAGCACTTTACACTTTACTCCCTGGCAGACCTGTCGAACACCATCTCAACTTCTCTGGGAAGCATCCAGCCACACTCCAATTAATGTGCGAAGACTATTCGTACACAAATATCCACCACTGTCGATAACCAGGTATTCATTTATAATGCTGAGTGAACTGGAGCAACGTAAAGTGAATGAATTTGCCGAACGTTCGATACAGCAGCTCCTGTTTCGAACCCGGGTTCTCTTGGTCGTGAGTCCAAAGCTCTAGCCACTGCACTACTGCGCTCCACAAGGGCAAGAAGCTCTAGCCACTGCACCACTGCGCTCCACAAGGGCAAGAAGCTCTAGCCACTGCACCACGGCGCTACACAAGGGCAAGAAGCTCTAGCCACTGCACCACTGCGCTACACAAGGGCAAGAAGCTCTAGCCACTGCACCACTGCGCTACACAAGGGCAAGAAGCTCTAGCCACTGCACCACTGCGCTACACAAGGGCAAGAAGCTCTAGCCACTGCACCACTGTGCTCCACAAGGGCAAGAAGCTCTAGCCACTGCACCACTGCGCTACACAAGGGCAAGAAGCTCTAGCTACTGCACCACTGCGCTACACAAGGGCAAGAAGCTCTAGCCACTGCACCACTGCGCTACACAAGGGCAAGAAGCTCTAGCCACTGCACCACTGCGCTACACAAGGGCAAGAAGCTCTAGCCACTGCACGCTACACAAGGGCAAGAAGCTCTAGCCACTGCACCACTGCGCTACACAAGGGCAAGAAGCTCTAGCCACTGCACCACTGCGCTACACAAGGGCAAGAAGCTCTAGCCACTGCACCACTGCGCTACACAAGGGCAAGAAGCTCTAGCCACTGCACCACTGCGCTACACAAGGGCAAGAAGCTCTAGCCACTGCACCACTGCGCTCCACAAGGGCAAGAAGCTCTAGCCACTGCACAACTGTGCTCCACAAGGGCAAGAAGCTCTAGCCACTGCACCACTGCGCTACACAAGGGCAAGAAGCTCTAGCCACTGCACCACTGCGCTACACAAGGGCAAGAAGCTCTAGCCACTGCACCACTGCGCTACACAAGGGCAAGAAGCTCTAGCCACTGCACCACTGCGCTACACAAGGGCAAGAAGCTCTAGCCACTGCACCACTGCGCTACACAAGGGCAAGAAGCTCTAGCCACTGCACCACTGCGCTACACAAGGGCAAGAAGCTCTAGCCACTGCACCACTGCGCTACACAAGGGCAAGAAGCTCTAGCTACTGCACCACTGTGCTACACAAGGGCAAGAAGCTCTAGCCACTGCACCACTGCACTACACAAGGGCAAGAAGCTCTAGCCACTGCACCACTGCGCTACACAAGGGCAAGAAGCTCTAGCCACTGCACCACTGCGCTACACAAGGGCAAGAAGCTCTAGCCACTGCACCACTGCGCTACACCAGGGCAAGAAGCTCTAGCTACTGCACCACTGCACTACACAAGGGCAAGAAGCTCTAGCCACTGCACCACTGCGCTACACAAGGGCAAGAAGCTCTAGCCACTGCACCACTGCGCTACACAAGGGCAAGAAGCTCTAGCCACTGCACCACTGCGCTACACAAGGGCAAGAAGCTCTAGCCACTGCACCACTGCGCTACACAAGGGCAAGAAGCTCTAGCCACTGCACCACTGCGCTCCACAAGGGCAAGAAGCTCTAGCCACTGCACCACTGTGCTCCACTTTTAATCATGTACTTCTATGGTGCTTATATCCTGAACTCAGATGCATAACAAACAAGAAACGTTAGGCATGATATCAAGAAGAGGAACACACAAACGTCATCATTACAGGCATCATCATTACTTGCACATGTGTGTGTTGATTACATAAGCAAATATACAAAGTATCAATGCTGTGAAAAACAATGATTAGT
Organism: Paraescarpia echinospica; assembly: GCA_020002185.1. Lineage (NCBI taxonomy): Eukaryota > Metazoa > Annelida > Polychaeta > Sabellida > Siboglinidae > Paraescarpia > Paraescarpia echinospica. Next base: position 76,250,060 of record CM034535.1, on the reverse strand, counting down.
ATAATTTCTCCGGAATAAAAACCTGTTTTATCTAACTAAGTTAATTACATGTATGTGTGAGATTTACTACTAAGGCTTAGGCTTACTTTGTATTTGTTTGATATACTATATTGTTGTGAATTGTATACTTCTAATGCTAAACATGTCACAGTAGACGTAGGAGTGTACGTCCTTATGATGGTCCGTGGAAAATCATGCCGTAGGTGTGACCATCGTTTCCATCATGAAATAAAGCTCTCACTACCGTAATGACCGTATGTATTGGAATAAAAATAATTAAATTGTCAGCTTTCCTAAAACATAGTGCATAAAAATAAATCTCAGATTCACTGTCCCAATACTTAGGGACGTGAACCAGTCCTGACATCATATCATCCTTGTTTATTACCCTGCTACTAACTATTTTTGAGTGTCTAATTGGCCCCATATCTCTATATTGTTAAGGCATCCAAAAACATACCGTCATTACAGTACTACTGCTACTATGACTCACTCTCGTAGACTTCGGTGGTGACTGTGGTGGGAAGGAAGTAAGGGTTCTTGTTGTTTGAGTCGCGGATATGGACTAGCACAGTCGCAGTAGCTGTCTTCTGCGGGGAGCCCTGGTCAGTCGCTAACACCTACAGCAATAGTACACAATTAACAGGAGAAACACATTTAGGAAAGGGCTTACCTTTAAACCAGCAGATAGGGCTTGAGCGAGTCAGCTGTTGTGTTTATTTATTTTACACATACAGCTGGCACACACCATCGTACTCTTATTGTGAGTCTCTTGAATCTACCCACCTTAAAGTTGATCCTGTGAAGTGTGTGCTGGTTTTAAGATTCACCCATTCTCACATCTGGTGTTTATTTGACCAATTTGGCTTGATTCAAAATTCAAATCATGACAACAAAATAAACAAATGTTGCACAATCATGCTGACTGGACCAGTGTCAGCTTGTCCAAGAAAGCAACACTTTGGTTGTGACAACATTTCTTGTGACAGCATTTTTATTAATTGAATAAAACACTAGGCTTGTGATAAGGATATACATTCATTCATCAAGTGATGCAGTGTGTGCAGCACCAGTCTTTGTATCACAATAAAGAAATGGTTGTGTTTCATTCAACAAGTGATGCAGTGTGTGTAGCACCAGTCTTTGTATCACAATAAAGAAACAGTTGTGTTTCATTCAACAAGTGATGCAGTGTGTGCAGCACCAGTCTTTGTATCACAATGCAGAAATGGTTGTGTTTCATTCAACAAGTGATGCAGTGTGTGCAGCACCAGTCTTTGTATCACAATATAGAAACAGTTGTGTTTCATTCAACAAGTGATGCAGTGTGTGCAGCACCAGTCTTTGTATCACAATACAGAAACAGTTGTGTTTCATTCAACAAGTGATGCAGTGTGTGCAGCACCAGTCTTTGTATCACAATACAGAAATGGTTGTGTTTCATTCAACAAGTGATGTAGTGTGTGCAGCACCAGTCTTTGTATCACAATAAAGAAACAGTTGTGTTTCATTCAACAAGTGATGCAGTGTGTGCAGCACCAGTCTTTGTATCACAATAAAGAAATGGTTGTGTTTCATTCAACAAGTGATGCAGTGTGTGCAGCACCAGTCTTTGTATCACAATAAAGAAACAGTTGTGTTTCATTCAACAAGTGATGCAGTGTGTGCAGCACCAGTCTTTGTATCACAATAAAGAAACAATTGTGTTTCATTCAACAAGTGATGCAGTGTGTGCAGCACCAGTCTTTGTATCACAATAAAGAAATGGTTGTGTTTCATTCAACAAGTGATGCAGTGTGTGCAGCACCAGTTTTTGTATCACAATACAGAAACAGTTGTGTTTCATTCAACAAGTGATGCAGTGTGTGCAGCACCAGTCTTTGTATCACAATACAGAAACAGTTGTGTTTCATTCAACAAGTGATGCAGTGTGTGCAGCACCAGTCTTTGTATCACAATACAGAAACTGTTGTGTTTTATTCAACAAGTGATGCAGTGTGTGCAGCACCAGTCTTTGTATCACAATAAAGAAACAGTTGTGTTTCATTCAACAAGTGATGCAGTGTGTGCAGCACCAGTCTTTGTATCACAATAAAGAAACAGTTGTGTTTCATTCAACAAGTGATGCAGTGTGTGCAGCACCAGTCTTTGTATCACAATAAAGAAACAGTTGTGTTTCATTCAACAAGTGATGCAGTGTGTGCAACACCAGTCTTTGTATCACAATAAAGAAATGGTTGTGTTTAATTCAACAAGTGATGCAGTGTGTGCAGCACCAGTCTTTGTATCACAATAAAGAAACAGTTGTGTTTCATTCAACCAATGATGCAGTGTGTGCAGCACCAGTCTTTGTATCACAATAAAGAAATGGTTGTGTTTCATTCAACAAGTGATGCAGTGTGTGCAGCACCAGTCTTTGTATCACAATAAAGAAACAGTTGTTTCATTCAACAAGTGATGCAGTGTGTGCAGCACCAGTCTTTGTATCACAATAAAGAAACAGTTGTGTTTCATTCAACAAGTGATGCAGTGCGTGCAGCACCAGTCTTTGTATCACAATAAAGAAATGGTTGTGTTTCATTCAACAAGTGATGCAGTGTATGCAGCACCAGTCTTTGTATCACAATAAAGAAACAGTTGTTTCATTCAACAAGTGATGCAGTGTGTGCTGCACCAGTCTTTGTATCACAATAAAGAAATGGTTGTGTTTCATTCAACAAGTGATGCAGTGTGTGCAGCACCAGTCTTTGTATCACAATAAAGAAACAGTTGTGTTTCATTCAACAAGTGATGCAGTGTGTGCAGCACCAGTCTTTGTATCACAATAAAGAAACAGTTGTGTTTCATTCAACAAGTGATGCAATGTGTGCAGCACCAGTCTTTGTATCACAATAAAGAAACGGTTGTGTTTCATTCAACAAGTGATGCAGTGTGTGCAGCACCAGTCTTTGTATCACAATAAAGAAATGGTTGTGTTTCATTCAACAAGTGATGCAGTGTGTGCAGCACCAGTCTACGTATCACAATACAGAAACCATTGTGTTTCATTCAACAAGTGATGCAGTGTGTGCAGCACCAGTCTTTGTATCACAATACAGAAACCGTTGTGTTTCATTCAATAAGTGATGCAGTGTGTGCAGCACCAGTCTACGTATCACAATACAGAAACCGTTGTTTTTCATTCAACAAGTGATGCAGTGTGTGCAGCACCAGTCTTTGTATCACAATACAGAAACTGTTGTGTTTCATCAGACAAGTGTGATACAAAAAAAAGTATATGCCTTGCATAAGAGGTACCGTCATCCCAACAAATCACCAATATTACCAATGCTAAATTCTCTAAATAGGCTGTAAAAATCATACATTCACCTACACAATTTGCAGATATGAAAGGCCTTAAAAACACACTGCATAGTGCATATAGGTGAAGAAATTAAAATGAAGGACAACCTCTTCTTTCATGCTGTAGTGGTATTTTAGGTAAAATAACAATGAGGGTATAATATTGATACCAGTCACTATGAAACACTTACTGTCATCTCGTACAAGTTCTGAACATCGTAATCGAAAGTTGTGTCTGGGGCGACGGTTATCACCCCAGTGGTTGCGTTGAGGGCAAACTTGTCCTGTGCCCCTGTTGTGATGCGATACTTGACTTTGCCATTCAGACTTGAGGGTGCATCATCGTCAATTGCTCGCACGGTCTCCACCACTGTCCCTGTCAGACAGAAAGCGTCCAATAACAGACACACCCCTTCATAAGCATTTTCTGTAAGCAATAAGAAATCAGAATTTTTTTGGAGGAACTTGACCGTATCCCATTTAATAAGGATTAGTTTTAACTGTAAAAATCCTGATAAGTACATATGTTCATGCATTTGCCACACAGGCATAAGTTAGAATGAGAAACTTTAGCAGTCGAAGAGCACAGATATTTGGCATAGGTATATTTGCGAGGAAAGGCAGCAGTTTCCTGGCAGTCTTAGGAAACAGCTGCTCAAAGCATGCTATACTACATTCACCTAGCAGACATGTTCATTCAAACACCACTTCGACTCCTCTGGGATGCCATGCTGCAGTTTCTGCTCAAAGACTACTTGTTCCCACATACCCATTACTGTCTACAGTCATGCATTAATTTATACACCTCTGAGAACTGATTCAATGAGGTGAGAAGCAGGGGTAGAATTAATTTTTTCAGGGCAAGGCCATTTTGGCCTTGGTATCTGGAAAATTTGGGGGGCACCAAGGCCAGTGGGCAGGGCACCAAGGCCAACTTTTCTTTCGAGGGCAGGGCACCAAGGCCACTTTTTGTCAAGTTTTCCATGATGCTTTTTTGTTTTATTTATTTGTGCAATAATTGCAACACTGTAACAACCGTACATAATCAATTTAGATAAAATAATTCCTCTCACACAATAATATAAATGACTGGTTGTTTCTAATGCTTAATAAGTGCTTAATAAAGTTAATAAATGTAAATTACACAAGCAGTCATGTTTAAATCACTGATGCTGTTTCACTGATAATTTTGTTCAACTATTATGACGCCATCCAACGGAATTTGTGAGAACTACCAACTATATAAGTTTGAGCCAGTGTAACCTAGGTTGTTGTTATTCCTTCGAGTTTTGTATTCGAAACCGGAATATGTACACTTATGTGTGTTCTAACGATGTGACAACTACATTTAATTAGCAACATGTCTTCAATGCGCTTATCGGACAGCCAGACAACAATCGCGAAATGGTTTACGTTAGCGCCTTCCGCTAGCGTCCCCGTTTAGGTCGGTTGACACAAGGTACCATGGATGCCATTACACTTCGTAGCAATTTGCTTGCGCGTTTAAAAAATCCTGTGTCATAAATCCACCAAAATAAACGAACACTGTTGCAGAGTAATCATGTTTGTTTCAAAATATTGCCAATAAATTTAGTATCGTTTACGGTGTTTCCGAGAAACGACAACATGTGGTTTATGAAACGGCAAATGACAACGCATGATCTGTTATTATAGACTCGTCGCACTCACCAGCGGTCGGCCGTACATAATGTGTCAGTGGCCTATCAGAAAAAGCAGTCGCATATGCGATCAATTCAGTCGCAACTTAGAGGGCTGGGCGCAGTTAGTTCTCGGATATGTAACTTGTAAACAAATACAATATGGTTGCACCCATTAAAATTATGTGAGTCGGCAATGACTTCTTTCATCTTTCGATTTCTGTTCTTATGGACAGATACACGGCAAGTGACAAATGCTGCCAAGTTCAGTTTAGTTGGTACCAGGCATGGGAAGGGCACTAGGGCATACAGGGAGGGCAACCACAGCTATTTATGGCTGTGGATAAAGTCCAATTTATCGGGGCACCACGGCAAGGAACAAGGGCAAGGAACAAGAAGAAACTTGCTCAAGCTTCGAATTGGATTCCCTCTCGTATCACTGACACAGCAAATACAGCAACGAAGACCCTGGGGTTTCTAGGACAGAATGTTAAAATAGGAAATAGGAAAATCAAAGAAACAGCCTACAAATCCCTGGTAAGACCTGTCCTGGAATACGCCAGCTCAATTTGGGATCCTAACACCACCAAAGACATTACTGCCCTTGAGAAGATTCAGAGGGGAGCAGCAAGTTGGGTCAGTAGTAGACACCGTCACACTTCCTCCGTAGATACCATGATAGAGAGATACACTAAACTGGCCAAACCAAGGCCGTAGAAAGAAAGCACAGCTCTGTTAGCTATACAAATACAACACAGGAGCCATCACAATTAATCACAGTATTTGCCCACACTATCCGGCCCCCGGAAAACAAACGCTAGGAAAACCCATGACATCGGGTACAAACTTCCCCACCACAATACGCAGTACAAGAAGATGTCGTTTTTCCCACGTACAATAGCCGAGTGGAATAGCCTACCCGAAGAAGTGGTATCTACAACTATCCTGGATTCTTTTGAGTCCAGGCTCCACCGCCACCTCTGAATTCTATAACCACCTCTCCCATCCCTAACCTAACCCCACTAAATCGCATTACTATATTTCATCTCTTTCCTGTTGCCCCCAAAATGACAACATCTTCAACCAAATGAAGGCGGTCAACAAATAGAAGAAGACGACTCTGATGCTCTAACCATTGGAGCCCCACAAATATTCAAAAGATCAACTCCAAGACACACCACTTACCAGGAGGAGTTTCCTCAGAGATGGTCTGTTCATATCTGCCATCCGGTATGAACACGGGAGAATGGTCATTCACATCCTGAAACAATTCACCAACACAGCACTGTAGCACATCGCTGAAGAACAAAACACTATATTCAACCAGCAATCTATGAAATCAGCCACATAGATTTCAATTAACTTTCTTAACTCTAAAATTATATTTCAAATGTGATGTACCAAAAATATTGAAGAGTCACACTCCTCGTTCTAATGTCATATTTTAATTAACTGTCTTAATCTTAAACTGCTTGTCTTATCTTGACAAAATTTGCTGTGCATCAAGTCTGTAAGAAAATACAGTAAGATGTTAACTAATAATCAATTTGCGTAATGGCACGCATAGTAATAATTCTAGATAATTCTTGGAAATTCTGACAGAGTGGTTGTGTGGAATGTCCCATGGAAAATTCAATTGGTATATTTCCATTTCTGTTATTTATTCAAACAAATAGTACATGTATATTAAATATGTTGTGCATGAACATGTTAAAAGATAATATAATTAAAATATGACATTTCACGAGTAGTCGGTGTCCTTGACTATTTTTTTAATGTTTGTTTTTACAAGAAGGTATTTTTTTGAATTTCACTGAACAATTTGACAACATAGTTATTATGAAACAATACGCCAAACAATGTCATAACCATTGCGTTAATTTCTTGAGAACCCAAGTTGACCAGTTCATCAAAAGGGGTTTTCATGCAGTCTTTAATCTGTTGGCAATTGTATTCCGAGTTGTGAACATTGAGATCTGTTCACCGAGGTCACAAGGTCAAACAGGTGGCTTTTAGATGACAACAAAATGTTATTATATTTCCTGGTGATTGAAAGCTAACAGGGAGCGAGTTCCCCAGAATTGGTGCAGCAAATACAAAGTTGCTTGTATGTAACAGTGATCATGTTTCTTGGTTTAATTCAATATTTGTCAACATTACCCTTCACGAACCTTTTGTTTTTGTATATTTCACATCTGTGACACATTTCACCTGCGTTGCTATGGCAACAACATTTACCAACAATCTTGAGAGTTAATGCTAACAAATTTTAAATACAAAGTTGTATGTGCAATTGTGCATGCGGGCATAAATGCAAGTTTGTGTACATAAAGAAAAAGTAATGGAGTTGTAACCATGGTAAAACGGAGTAAAATTGAGTAATAACGCTACATACAATGACAGAGATGTTCACTTGGCAAGTGACTTGATGCTTTGGGTCAGCCGCCTGAACTGTCAACAGGTAGCTGACAACAGAGAAACCACCATATACATTATAACATCAGTATTCACAATGATTGTTCACAATACAGCAAACATACATTATTATAACATCAGTACTCACATGATTATTCACAATACAGCAAACATACATTATTATAACATCAGTACTCACAATGATTCTTCACAATACAGCAAACATACATTATAACATCAGTATTCACAATGATTGTTCACAATACAGCAAACATACATTATTATAACATCAGTACTCACATGATTGTTCACAATACAGCAAACATACATTATAACATCAGTATTCACAATGATTGTTCACAATACAGCAAACATACATGATTATAACATCAGTACTCACAATGATTCTTCACAATACAGCAAACATACATTATAACATCAGTATTCACAATGATTGTTCACAATACAGCAAACATACATTAGTATAACATCAGTACTCACATGATTGTTCACAATACAGCAAACATACATTATAACATCAGTATTCACAATGATTGTTCACAATACAGCAAACATACATGATTATAACATCAGTACTCACAATGATTCTTCACAATACAGCAAACATACATTATAACATCAGTATTCACAATGATTGTTCACAATACAGCAAACATACATTATTATAACATCAGTACTCACATGATTGTTCCCAATACAGCAAACATACATTATAACATCAGTATTCACAATGATTGTTCACAATACAGCAAACATACATGATTATAACATCAGTACTCACATGATTGTTCACAATACAGCAAACATACATTATAACATCAGTACTCACAATGATTGTTCACAATACAGCAAACATACACTATAACATCAGTACTCACAATGATTGTTCACAATACAGCAAACATACATTATAACATCAGTACTCACAATGATTGTTCACAATACAGCAAACATACACTATAACATCAGTACTCACAATGATTGTTCACAATACAGCAAACATACACTATAACATCAGTACTCACAATGATTGTTCACAATACAGCAAACATACATTATAACATCAGTATTCACAATGATTGTTCACAATACAGCAAACATACATTATTATAACATCAGTACTCACAATGATTCTTCACAATACAGCAAACATACATTATAACATCAGTATTCACAATGATTGTTCACAATACAGCAAACATACATTATTATAACATCAGTACTCACATGATTGTTCACAATACAGCAAACATACATTATAACATCAGTACTCACAATGATTGTTCACAATACAGCAAACATACACTATAACATCAGTACTCACAATGATTGTTCACAATACAGCAAACATACATTATAACATCAGTACTCACAATGATTGTTCACAATACAGCAAACATACACTATAACATCAGTACTCACAATGATTGTTCACAATACAGCAAACATACATTATAACATCAGTATTCACAATGATTGTTCACAATACAGCAAACATACACTTATAACATCAGTACTCACAATGATTGTTCACAATACAGCAAACATACATTATAACATCAGTACTCACAATGATTGTTCACAATACAGCAAACATACATTATAACATCAGTACTCACAATGATTGTTCACAATACAGCAAACATACATTATAACATCAGTACTCACAATGATTGTTCACAATACAGCAAACATACATTATAACATCAGTATTCACAATGATTCTTCACAATACAGCAAACATACATTATAACATCAGTACTCACAATGATTGTTCACAATACAGCAAACATACATTATAACATCAGTACTCACAATGATTCTTCACAATACAGCAAACATACATTATAACATCAGTATTCACAATGATTCTTCACAATACAGCAAACATACATTATAACATCAGTACTCACAATGATTGTTCACAATACAGCAAACATACATTATAACATCAGTACTCACAATGATTGTTCACAATACAGCAAAAATACATTATAACATCAGTACTCACAATGATTGTTCACAATACAGCAAACATACATTATAACATCAGTATTCACAATGATTGTTCACAATACAGCTAACATACATTATAACATCAGTACTCACAATGATTGTTCACAATACAGCAAACATACATTATAACATCAGTACTCACAATGATTGTTCACATTACAGCAAACATACATTATAACATCAGTACTCACAATGATTGTTCACAATACAGCTAACATACATTATAACATCAGTACTCACAATGATTGTTCACAATACAGCAAACATACATTATAACATCAGTACTCACATGATTGTTCACAATACAGCAAACATACATTATAACATCAGTACTCACAATGATTGTTCACAATACAGCAAACATACATTATAACATCAGTACTCACAATGATTGTTCACAATACAGCAAAACAGTAGAAACAAATTTAATGATGTATTATTCAATCTGAATCCAATCTAGCCTATTTTGACATCTTCTTTCTTTCTTCTTCCTTTCCCTATGGTGAGGTTATGTAATTTAATATGCGAGGTTATGTAATTTAATATGTAAGGTTATGTAATTTAATATGACGGTATGTAATTTAATATTTTCCGCCCTGTGTTCAGTCATCTCCTCCTATCATTATCCTCAGCGTTCCCACAGTCAGCCATTTGTCCGTGCCCTTTCAACATCTCTCAATCATCTTAATGTTGCACTTCCTCTTTTCCTTAATAATAATCATTTCATTTGAGCTTGAATCCTTGGTAAGCAAGCTCAGAGATGCATCAACTTTATTTTGGTCAACCTCTCCTCATTCATTCTGCAAGTGTCCTGCCCATCTCAGTCTGCTGCCAACTACTGCCATTTTCAAACGTTTCTTTATTCTGACGTCTTCTTCTAATTCCTGCATTTGCCTTGTGTCATCTCATTTGATTGGGATAACCAGGGTAATTATTAGTTAGTCGGTGACCAATGATACCTCGATAATAACCTGTCATTGATAACTGTTCGTGTTCAAAGCTAAATGCACTATTTGATGGAATTTCCAGAAGTCCATTAATAGGAAGTACATGTGATATTTCAACAATTCTGCAGTGCTGTTTTAATAATTTGTAGACTTTAACAAGCAAATTTCTTTCTTTGGTAATACAATCATGGCTTGAGACTAGATAGACATGCCAATCCCAAATTCCAATGCGGTAACATAACAACAACTTTACAAATGCAGTACATTAAACAAAAACTAAAAAAGAAAAATTTTTTTTAACTTGCCAGACTGTACCGATTTCAATGTAATTAAAATTCATACGAGAACTCACTAGCCCCGTTTCCCAGGTGTGGCTTCGTAATCGACAGGACTGCGGGCCGTAATGACCCCTGACCTTGGCCTAATTTGCCACAGGTCATCCACGTTGCCTCCTACTATGCTGTAGGTGATGACGTTGTTGCCATGTCTGGGGCTGTCTTCATCCGTTGCCTACAACATACAGTTACTCATTCTAATTTGTTTGCATTGTTTTAGTTTTTATTAATTTATATTATTTTTAATACATATTCTAGTTCTAGTTGTTTCCAGTGCTCGGCAACATTCTATTAACTGACTAGTCTGTATTATTGTGGTTACAATGTAATGGTCTTATATGCATGTATGTATTTTTTACCCGAAATATTTTATCTATTTTATTCTCAACTAATAGGGTATTGTAGATAACTCAAACAAGAACATATTTTTGTCATCAAATTACATTCGACCAACATATGCAAATCTAAATTGCATAGTAGTCGCAGCTGCAACAGTTTGATTTTAATATTTAACGTGGCATGGCGAGTGCAATCATGGAGACACTGCTACAAATTATGTTAAAACAAGTAGTTTTGTTGATATGGTGAGATTGGTTCTTTCTTACTTTGGTATCCAGTAAAAAATTACAAACATAGAGATCAACAGGAAACATTCTTCTCCATCCGAGTGGTAAAATCATGGAATTCATTATCAGACGGCACAGACCATCAACAAACTGAAGTCCCGCCACTGAAGATATTGGAGAGACCACTCTGATCAATACAACGCCAACAATGACATCAAAATCAACAGAGAAATTGGAAAACAACTACAGAAAACAAACCTTCAGATGGTCTGAATGCTCGATCATGGGCAACTATTGACCTTTCGGTTAGACTGCACAAAATATTTCAGCCACACTGCAATTATTGTATAAAGACTAACTATTCGTTCATGCATAGACTATTCATTCAACACTATTTATAACGAGGCAAAGAGCTAAATGAACTGAAGCAATACGGAATGAACAAAACCAATCAAACATCGAACAGACAATAAGAAGACTTGAATCCTGTTTCTCTTGACTGACAGTGTTATGTTCCAACCATCACATTACCTCACCTACCTGTATCTGTAGGTCAACACTGGGGGTTGTTTCCCTCTCACCTGTATCTGTAGGTTGTGACTGGGGGTTGTTTCCCTCTCACCTGTATCTGTAGGTTGTGACTGGGGGTTGTTTCCCTCTCAACTGTATCTTTAGGATGAGACTGGGGGTTGTTTCCCTCTCTCTCTCACCTGTATTTGTAGGTCAACACTGGGGGTTGTTTCCCTCTCACCTGTATCTGTAGGTTGTGACTGGGGGTTGTTTCCCTCTCAACTGTATCTTTAGGATGAGACTGGGGGTTGTTTCCCTCTCTCTCTCACCTGTATTTGTAGGTCAACACTGGGGGTTGTTTCCCTCTCACCTGTATCTGTAGGTTGTGACTGGGGGTTGTTTCCCTCTCAACTGTATCTTTAGGATGAGACTGGGGGTTGTTTCCCTCTCTCTCTCACCTGTATTTGTAGGTCAACACTGGGGGTTGTTTCCCTCTCACCTGTATCTGTAGGTTGTGACTGGGGGTTGTTTCCCTCTCAACTGTATCTGTAGGATGAGACTGGGGGTTGTTTCCCTCTCTCTCTCACCTGTATTTGTAGGTCGGGACTGGGGATTGTTTCGCCCTCTTTGATGTAGCGGAAGTATGCCGGTAGCGCTAGTCTTGGGCTGTTGTCGTTCTCGTCAAGGATGTGGATGGTGAGGGGCACATTCACAATGAATCCCTCCCCCGACTGGTCGCCAACCACGAAGGTCAACTTGTACACCCTTTGTTCTTCGTAGTCGATACAGCTGCGAGAGCCGGGGCGACTACAAGGGGCGACCGTCACCTGACCTGTCAGCTGGTTCACCCTGAATCTGGAACCATCACGCATCGCAAAGTGAGCACTGTGGACCCCTAAGGGGCGATTCCGATTTCAGAATCGAAGGCTAATTCCGAGTATAATTCCGGAACTGGAATCAGAATCAGCCTTCCAGAATTGGAATTGGAATCTGCCTTCTGGAATTGGAAACAGAATCGGTCAATGTGAAAGTAGTAGGATTGGAATCAGTTTGGGTGGATTCAGAATCGGAATAATTTTGGGTGGATTTGGAATAGGAATTGCACTGAGTGGAACCAGAATCAGAATTCCATAAGCAATGATATTTAATTTTAGTGTTGCAAAAATACAGTGGAAATGTATATAAATAAAATCACATTATTTCATTAAAACGAAAGTTATTTTTGTATAAAATATGCGTCAACCAGAATAAACAAACCTATCCAATCTTCACGTGAATTGTTAGACATGTGACGCACTAATAAATGTTAATGTATTATATAAAGAAGACGATGCACACCAAACTCATGTCTATAAATACTGGTAGCTTGGTACTACAGTTGTAGCAGACTAAACTACCTGATTGCAACAGAATCTGTGTCAATATTCAAACAACAAGACATCATGACTTACTTTTCTGCTCCATTACCAATCAACTTGTAAAAGAGGGATGCTGGGCCAAACATTCCGGAGTCCTTGTCTGTCGCCTACAAAGATGACACAACTGTCACAGATGACTTCTATTGAAAATAGCATCCTATTATTTAAACCAGTTTGCCTTCCATACTTAACACAGTAGCGTCAAAAAAGATGCAAATAAAGTTGATAACATACTGGAAATGGCTGATTTATCAGAAATAGTGAGTCTGCAGAAATATTTAAAGTTGATCACAATGGTGACATTTGGTGACAATTTGTTGACAATGTTACTGTGTCACCACAGTGGGTCTGTGACAGTCCCAGTGTCATTGAATCATCATGGTAAGAATGGTCTGACACAATGTAATTGAGTCCCTATGGTAACAATATGATGGTTGACATATTGTAAGTTTGTAACTATCACCATGGTGACACATGGTGACACATGGTGACACATGGTGACAGTATGCTGCTCACTGTGATCAAGATGACAGGTGTGCCTCCTGTTGCCGTCTCACTGACGTTTGCGACATATGATGACTGGACGAAGACAGGTTTATTATCATTGACATCTGTCAAGTCAATGGTGACATAGGCGTGATTGGAACTTTTCTCCTTGGTCTTTGTTTCCCGAGCAATCAGCTGTAACAAAGACAGGTTTATTATCATTGACATCTGTCAAGTCAATGGTGACATAGGCGTGATTGGAACTTTTCTCCTTGGTCTTTGTTTCCCGAGCAATCAGCTGTAACAAAGACAGGTTTATTATCATTGACATCTGTCAAGTCAATGGTGACATAGGCGTGATTGGAACTTTTCTCCTTGGTCTTTGTTTCCCGAGCAATCAGCTGTAACAAAGGGAGGTGAATAAGTTCAGAATAATTTAATTTTGTTTAACAAAATTAGAACTATTTTAGTGCATGTAAAAGTAAAAAATGGGCTTTTGGACTAATACGTCTATATGTGACCCCAGCTGACCAAATGAGTGATAAGTCGGAAAAATTGTAACATTGTTTTCTTACACCTTGTAAAGGTTTGGTAGGGTGCTTTACATGGTTTCAAAAATTATGACTGCTACAAAAATTGGCGAAGTTATGGAGCATTGAACATGGCAGGGATCAAAAAGTGAAAATGAAGAAAACGGCTGTTGAAGTTTTACATTATATATGCAAATGGATTGCATGGAAATATTACATGCACAACATTCAAATGTGGCACACAGTATGTAATATGTATGTTATGTTGCAATGATACACTGGAAGTACAAATGTGCTGCTACAAAGACTTACCAAGTTATGCCAGATTATGTCTTTATGTGTAAAACTAAGAGGACAGATTATTTTAGAGCAAAAGGTAGACTCACTGTTTGACACAGTTTAAAACCTACAGGCAACTGTCCAGTTTAACAGGGGTCTAGTGGCTTAATGCTGTCTGTTGACACAAGCTACTGCCAGTGACCAATTACAGATTAGTCACAGTTTCCATCAAACACTAGCAGGCAGAGAATCTTAGCTCCACAGCTGGGTGTAATACACAACCAGAGCCACCACTGATTCATGGTCAAGTAGATTAGCTCAATGCACCAACTAAGACAATACACAACACTGTGAGTGACAGTGTCCAGAGTGAGGCCTAAGCAGTGTCCTCATTGCTGAATAGATCAATTAAACCTGCCAAGTGGGTGACATTCTGCACAAGTGTTCATTAATCCTTAGTGACTGTTCAGAACACCAGACTGACCACATACCTAAACAAAGCGAATGTAATAGGTGAAGAACAGGCAGTGTTCAGATAGGGGTATTGGTTGAATTGTATTTGTCTCGACGCAAAAGGCTTTATAGTGCCTTCATCGATTATAAGAAAGCATTTGATTTAGTAGACCGGTCCTCACTGTGGTCTAAGATAATTTCATGCGGTATTAATGGTATTGTGTTGAAAGTTGTATACAACATGTACAAAAATGCTAAATCATGTATAAATGAGGGCCAGGCTGTGTCAGCCTTCTTCTCATGTGTAGAGGTATGGCAAGGAGAAAACTTGTGTCCTTTGTTATTTGCTATTTACCTGAATAATTTTGAACACTGTTAGTCACAATTATAACGGACTTGACATGGCAGCTGGTGAAATTTACAACAACCTTAGAGATGATGATGTAGAAAATGTATGTTCTACTATATGCTGATGACACTAGAATGATTCAATCAAATATAGATTTCTTGCTTGTGTATAGCGGAACTATGTCAACTCTTCTAATGGTTGACATTTGGTTGTTTCAGGTGTCAACTATATTGTGAATCTGTAATTATTAGTCTATATTGATACAACTGATTTACACAGTACCATGTCTACACAAGGCATGGCAAGCGTAAACAGAACAGTAGAATGCATTTGATGTCAATAAAGTGTAGGATATTTCACTCTATAGTTGTCCAGAATATTAATTTACTATGTTTGTCACCTACAGGTGACAGAATATTAATTTTCTATGTTTGTCACCTACAGGTTTCTACAGACAACACATCTTTAATCAATAGACACCACAGTCACACCATTTTATAATAATTAAATGAACATCAAAATAAACACAACTTGCAATTATAGAAAATCAATAGTTTTGAAGATACAGTTTAAAAGTTTTAGGCAACTGTTCAGTCTAACAGGGGTCAATTGTGTCTACTCTGCCTGGGCCCTGTGACCAATTAACGGTTTCTGAGATACGGCAGCTAACGGCAGACGGCGGAAGGCGGACGGCGGATGCAGAGTGATGGCAATAGTCCCTTGGACCTTCGGCCAAAGGACTAAAAATGTAAGTTCTTATATAGCGCAGTATCCGGTCCTCAGGACTAATAAAAACGCTTTATACTTTACTCCCTGGCAGACATGTTCAGGATTCGAATCCCGGGTTCTCTCAGTCGAGTCCTAAGCTCTTACCACTGCGCTACTGCGCTCCACACGAAGACGTGCGAAGACTATTCGTATACAAATATCCGCCATTGTCTATAGCCAGGTACTCATTCATAAAGCTGCGTGACCTGGAATAAGGTGTCCAAGGTTCGACACTGCAGCACAGGATTTGAACCCGGGTTTCCTCGGTCGAGGGTCCGAAGCTCTAGCCACTGAACCACTGCGCTCCAAATTGTATTTGCATGTATTTGCATGTATTTGCATGTATTTGCATGTATTTGCATGGACACACAAAAATGGCTGCACTTAGTAAAACACACTAAGTATTAATTCTAGTAAAATAAGCCTCACGGGTATAGAGTCACCTTGATGTAATTTTACTAAAATTATTAACATTTTACTAAAACGAGCACTGCTTCATAATAGATCAACATATATGAATTTAAATATGTATTGTTGACAGCAGCCCAAGGATGCTTTGCCGACCCATTCACTATGTAGTTATAGAAATACACTGGGTAGGTTTGTCAACTAGAACATCAGGGGACCATTTCAATAATTCCACTAATGTAATGAGATAATAAGGAAAATCTACCATCTTCAAAATGCAAGAATCCGCCGTCATATCCAGCGAAAGTGTCCTGGTGGCGCACCCTGGTGTTGACAGTTTTCAGTATACAAGATCATTGTTGATGAGTGAAATCGACTTTAAAGAGCAATGTCATGGTTATAAGCTCGTAACAATGTAAGTGAAATGGTGCCCAGAACTAAGTCTAAGCTACTATAGATGTCACCAGTAAGTTATAGTTAAGTTACAGTTATAGATACAGATGCAATGAGAACTGTGCACTGACATGGAGCACGTATTTCCTGGGCTCGGTGTCAAAGTCAATGAGCGAGGAGTTCTTCACGTAGATGTTTGCAGTGAGAGACTCGGACCCTTCCGTCGGCTGAACTCCAAACACGTCGTTGTGGTTCGCCAGAATCAGCACAAAGTCTGCATTGTCTCCCTGCAAAAATAAAGGTAAGCATTCAGCCATGCTGCAATTAATGAGCAAAGACTATTCGTATACAAACATCCACCACTCTCTATAGCCAGGTACTCATTCACAGAGCTGAGTGAACTGGAATAAGGTAGAGTGAACGAACTTGCCCAAGGTTTAACACCGCTTCACAGGATTCGAACCCGGGTCCCCCCGATTGAGAGTCCGATGCTCTAGCCACTGCGCCACTGCACTCCACAAATAATACAAACACACAATAATTAATGTACAGATGAACAATACTTCACCACCACCTTGATAATACAGCCACCCCACAATTAAGGTCACCCCCAGGATAAGGGGAATTATTTCAATAACAGTAAATTATAGGAAATGAATCCCACTATTCAGGTCACTTTGACCCAGAATAAAGACCTGCATATTTAGTCGCGGTCAGTGACCTCAATGATAGGGGTAGACTAGGGGGTTCTGTGTCTCGTACGTACCTGATCAGTGACCTCAATAATGGGGGTAGACAAGGGGGTTTTGTCTCATACGTACCTGGTCAGTGACCTCAATGATGGGGGTAGACAAGGGGGTTTGTCTCATATGTACCTGGTCAGTGACCCCAATGATGGGGGTAGACAAGGGGGTTCTGTCTCATACATACCTGGTCAGTGACCTAAATAATGGGGGTAGACAAGGGGGTTCTGTATCACATTTACCTGGTCAGTGACCTCAATGATGGGGGTAGACAAGGGGGTTCTGTTTCGTACGTACCAGGACAGTGACCTCAATGATGGGGGTAGACAAGAGGGTTCTGTCTCATACATACCTGGTCAGTGACCTAAATAATGGGGGTAGACAAGGGGGTTCTGTATCATATGTACCTGGTCAGTGACCTCAACGATGGGGGTAGACAATGGGGTTCTGTCTTGTACATACCTGGTCACGATCAGTGACTTCAATGATCGGGGTAGACAAGGGGGTTCGGTCGCGGATGTCCTCAGGGATGGTCACCTGGTATTTGTCATGGTTAAACTCGGGGGCGTTGTCGTTCTCGTCTTGGATGGTGATGTTCACCTGGATGACGCTGAAGGATGTCTGGTCAGTGCCCACTGTGGACCCACTGACTACCTCACTCGCCTGCAATACACAGGACAGTGTAGGACATTGCAGGATATTGGACAATGCAGGATACTGCAGAACACATTGTATGACATGGCAGGAGACATTGTAGGACACTTCAGGACAGTGCAGGACACATTGTAGGACACTGTAGGACAATGCTGGACACAGCAGAAGAACATAGGCAACAGCAGAGCATTGTATGTATGACACCATAGGATACAGCAGGATATTGCAGGACACAACAGGTCACAATAGGGTATAGGACACTGTATGACATAGGACACTGTATGACATAGGACACTGTAGGATATAGGACACTGTAGGATATAGGACATAACAGAAATAAGACATTAATAGATGCAGGACCTGAAGGGACACAGGACATTGGTTGACACAGGCACGATAGGACATAGGACACTGCATGTCTCAGAATACAGGACACTATAGGACTCAGGAGATAAAACTTTTACCTTGAGAGTGAGAGAGATGATGGGGCAAAGAGAAGGTGTCATACCTTGAGAGAGATGATGGGGCAAAGAGAAGGTGTCATACCTTGAGAGTGAGAGAGATGATGGGGCAAAGAGAAGGTGTCATACCTTGAGAGTGAGAGAGATGTTGGAGCAAAGAGAAGGTGTCATACCTTGACAGTGAGAGAGATGATGGAGCAAAGAGAAGGTGTCATATCTTGACAGTGAGAGAGATGATGGAGCAAAGAGAAGGTGTCATACCTTGATAGTGAGAGAGATGATGGAGCAAAGAGAAGGTGTCATACCTTGATAGTGAGAGAGATGATGGAGCAAAGAGAAGGTGTCATACCTTGATAGTGAGAGAGATGATGGAGCAAAGAGAAGGTGTCATACCTTGATAGTGAGAGAGATGATGGAGCAAAGAGAAGGTGTCATACCTTGATAGTGAGAAAGATGATGGAGCAAAGAGGTGTCATACCTTGACAGTGAGAGAGATGATGGAGCAAAGAGAAGGTGTCATACCTTGACAGTGAGAGAGATGATGGAGCAAAGAGAAGGTGTCATACCTTGACAGTGAGAGATGATGGAGCAAAGAGAAGGTGTCATATCAAGATAGTGAGAGAGATGATAGAGCAAACAGAAGGTGTCGTACCTTGATAGTGAGAGAGATGATGGAGCAAAGAGAAGGTGTCATACCTTGACAGTGAGAGAGATGATGGAGCAAAGAGAACGAGTCTTACCTTGACAGTGAGAGAGATGATGGAACAAAGAGAAGGTGTCATACCTTGACAGTGAGAGAGATGATGGAGCAAAGAGAAGGTGTCATACCTTGACAGTGAGAGAGATGATGGAGCAAAGAGAAGGTGTCATACCTTGACAGTGAGAGAAATGATGGAGCAAAGAGAAGGTGTCATACCTTGACAGTGAGAGAGACGATGGAGCAAAGAGAAGGTGTCATATCTTGAGAGTGAGAGAGATGATGGAGCAAAGAGAAGGTGTCATACCTTGACAGTGAGAGAGATGATGGAGCAAAGAGAAGGTGTCATACCTTGACAGTGAGAGATGATGGAGCAAAGAGAAGGTGTCATACCTTGACAGTGAGAGAGATGATGGAGCAAAGAGAAGGTGTCATACCTTGACAGTGAGAGAGATGTTGGAGCAAAGAGAAGGTGTCATACCTTGACAGTGAGAGAGATGATGGAGCAAACAGAAGGTGTCATAGCTTGACAGTGAGAGAGATGATGGAGCAAAGAGAAGGTGTCATATCAAGATAGTGAGAGAGATGATGGAGCAAAGAGAAGGTGTCATACCTTGACAGTGAGAGAGATGATGGAGCAAAGAGAAGGTGTCATACCTTGACAGTGAGAGAGATGATGGAGCAAAGAGAAGGTGTCATACCTTGACAGTGAGAGAGATGATGGAGCAAAGAGAAGGTGTCATATCAAGATAGTGAGAGAGATGATGGAGCAAAGAGAAGGTGTCATACCTTGAGAGTGAGAGAGATGATGGAGCAAAGAGAAGGTGTCATACCTTGACAGTGAGAGAGATGTTGGAGCAAAGAGAAGGTGTCATACCTTGACAGTGAGAGAGATGATGGAGCAAAGAGAAGGTGTCATATCAAGATAGTGAGAGAGATGATGGAGCAAAGAGAAGGTGTCATATCAAGATAGTGAGAGAGATGATGGAGCAAAGAGAAGGTGTCATACCTTGAGAATGAGAGAGATGATGGAGCAAAGAGAAGGTGTCATACCTTGACAGTGAGAGAGATGTTGGAGCAAAGAGAAGGTGTCATACCTTGACAGTGAGAGAGATGATGGAGCAAAGAGAAGGTGTCATATCAAGATAGTGAGAGAGATGATGGAGCAAAGAGAAGGTGTCATACCTTGAGAGTGAGAGAGATGATGGAGCAAAGAGAAGGTGTCATACCTTGACAGTGAGAGAGATGATGGAGCAAAGAGAAGGTGTCATACCTTGACAGTGAGAGAGATGATGGAGCAAAGAGAAGGTGTCATATCAAGATAGTGAGAGAGATGATGAGCAAACAGAAGGTGTCGTACCTTGATAGTGAGAGAGATGATGGAGCAAAGAGAAGGTGTCATACCTTGAGAGTGAGAGAGATGATGGAGCAAAGAGAAGGTGTCATACCTTGATAGTGAGAGAGATGATGGAGCAAAGAGAAGGTGTCATACCTTGACAGTGAGAGAGATGATGGAGCAAAGAGAAGGTGTCATACCTTGACAGTGAGAGAGATGATGGAGCAAAGAGAAGGTGTCATACCTTGATAGTGAGAGAGATGATGGAGCAAAGAGAAGGTGTCATACCTTGATAGTGAGAGAGATGATGGAGCAAAGAGAAGGTGTCATACCTTGAGAGTGAGAGAGATGATGGAGCAAAGAGAAGGTGTCATACCTTGACAGTGAGAGAGATGATGGAGCAAAAAGGTGTCATACCTTGATAGTGAGAGAGATGATGGAGCAAAGAGAAGGTGTCATACCTTGATAGTGAGAGAGATGATGGAGCAAAGAGAAGGTGTCATACCTTGACAGTGAGAGAGATGATGGAGCAAAGAGAAGGTGTCATACCTTGATAGTGAGAGAGATGATGGAGCAAAGAGAAGGTGTCATACCTTGACAGTGAGAGAGATGATGGAGCAAAGAGAACGAGTCTTACCTTGACAGTGAGAGAGATGATGGAGCAAAGAGAAGGTGTCATACCTTGACAGTGAGAGAGATGATGGAGCAAAGAAAACGAGTCTTACCTTGACAGTGAGAGAGATGATGGAGCAAAGAGAAGGTGTCATACCTTGATAGTGAGAGAGATGATGGAGCAAAGAGAAGGTGTCATATCAAGATAGTGAGAGAGATGATGGAGCAAAGAGAAGGTGTCATACCTTGACAGTGAGAGAGATGATGGAGGAAGAAAGTAGTTCTGACTCGCGGTCTATCTCTCGGTTTGTACTGATCTGTCCTGTAGACCGATCTATCCTGAACAGATCCCCAGGATCTGCACACAGTAGATCATGAGAACAATGTGTAAGTAAGTTTCAAAATACAGGAATTCAATGTATTGTTGCAATAAATGTACATAAACTATTGTCTAAAATACAGTCATTAATTTGTTAAGTCAATGTTATACACATATATAATAATTTATATTTGTAATTGCATTGTTATACAACTGTACATAACTATCAGACTAAAGCATATTTGTCACAAACATAAAATATTCAATAACTTTGTCTTAAATAGGTTCCCCTGAAATGTATTTTATTAACTAGAGGCATGTTATGAACACATTTTTTTGGCAAACTAACTTTGGAAGAAAGATCTTGCCTCCAAATCCTTCAACCAACACTTGGTATTACTCAATGTACACAACAAAAATAGAGGCAAAAAATATTGTAGTGGAATGGATGGATCAATGCCATTGCTGTGTAGTATGTTCTTATATATATATATATATATATATATATAAAACTAAGTAGTACTGTACAACCATAATACCATTGTAACAAACGTGCATTTTGTGAAAAACACTGTTTTTTTAAGGTGGTTTAGACCAAATATTCAACATTTGTTAAAACATATTTATGAATCAATACATCTACAGTGACTGCTTTTATAAATAGACAACTAATTATCTAAGAACATAATGCAGCTCTCAAAGATATGCAGTATAACAATATATACACTGGTTGAGTCAATATGATGAATTAGGACAAAGAAATACCAGCTTACTTGACACTAGTTCATAGACAATTTTCCTTGGAGAACCTGCATCACCGTCAACTGCTGTCATCTGTACAACTGGTGTCCCCTGGTCAATGAAACACACATAATTTCATTTAGTGTAATGAATAAATTCATATTGAAATGTTTCATACATTTGTTACTTTATTTTGTTCATCTACTAGGCTGTCTACTAGAATTATAACAAACTATTCATGATTCAGAGTAACAAGTTTGACTAATGTCAAGTAGTTATCCTGTGTAAAAGTCCGTTGCCCATTCCTCATTTAACAACATTTAAGTATACATTGTTCTTAATACTTTAATAAATATGTCGGCAATACACTGCATGCAAAATTGTACAGCTCATAACAGTACAATTTGCAATTTGAAATTCTAAAATTACACATTAAACATTTTTCAAATTGTGAAAAAACATTCAGATTGTAGAGAAACGCTGTTGCCAATATAGCGGTGTTGGGTGGTTTAACTGCAAGGCCATCTGATGTTTGGTTTTCTAACATTCAAGATAACCAAACCTCCTGTTAATAATCACCTGTATTTGACTAGGCAACAGAACAGACACCTTCCCCTTAAGCTTGTTCACAGTTTAGTACCTGGGGAACGTTCTCCGAGATGGTTGCTCTGGGGGCATTGGTAAACCGCGGAGGTTTGTCTTGCACGTCCAAGATGTCCACTTGTATCTTCTTTGTGATGCTGTGTACTCCGTCCTGCTCAGACAACATAAATACTAAATAATATATAAATAAATAAGTCTTCCTTTTTATCCTTGCGCACCCTTAAAAGCACTCCAACTTCATTTTATAATAATACTGATACTTCATCTTTGTTAACTGACTTTAAAGCAAACTGAAATTGTTATTTTTGTCAGGTTTACTTGTTTTAACTATATGATGTATGTATTTATTCTTTTTATATAATGATCAACTTGCATTAGCTGATTGATGTCGATGTTCAT
>CM034535.1:75571601-75624101 GCA_020002185.1 Paraescarpia echinospica | reverse complement strand
GGAGTTCTTTAGTATTAAATATGGTGTTCACTCAGCTTTATGAATGAGTACCTGGCTATAGTCAATGGTGGATATTTGTGTATGACGAGTCTTTGTGCATTAATTGCAGCATGGCTGAATGTTTCCCAGAGAAGTCGAGATGGTGTTCGATTGAACAGGTCTGCAAGGGAGTATAATGCTAACCATCAGGACATATTAAATTAACCTTATACTTCAGGTGTTGCAAGCAACTAGTAATAATCCAATGTACTTGCAAAAACATTCCTCTCAATAAATATATAACTTGTACTACTGACAATATTCTGGCCACAAAAGATTTCCAACAAAGGACTGTTGAAATACTAAAATAAATGATTCTCTTACCAGAAGACAATGGAGCTGGATTGGCAACATTTTGTAATAGGAGGATGAAAAATGTTTAGCCTTGAGTCGGGCCTCCAAAAATGACATAAAAAAACTAAATGGATGTTGAACTTTCGGGGGGAGGGGGGATTAGGTTGTGGGAAATGCATCTCAGCTGGGGCAAGGCTGTTAAGCAGTGCAAACCAACTTAAATGTTTCTACACAATGCACATAAAGGCATGGAAAGTAATAAGTAATTAAGTGAGTGAGTGAGTGAGTGAGTGAGTGAGTGAGTGAGTGAGTGAGTGAGTGAGTGAGTATATAAATAAAGTATGTTGAGAGGGTAGTCCGGGGAGGGCACAAAACCTCTACTGGCAGTTTTTTCGTCGCTGCGCTGCCATAACTTCAGTCACAGGGGTACATTAAAAAGGGTCTAGGTGGGCACGGACAATGGAGGGCCCATACAAAAAGGTCTGGTGGCAAGACAAATTCCAAAGGTCTAGCGGGGCATGTGCCCCCAGGGCCCCCTACACAAGCCTATGGTTCTTTATTGTGGTTCACTTCTATAGGGGTGATGTCTAGCTGTACTGGTGTTCATTCTGTAATTACCCTCCACTGGTCAGTATACTATATATATCATATGTGTATCTCAAATGTCTTTCTAATGAAATCATAGTCTCGCAAATGAGTGCCTATTAAGTATACCCAGCAGTGCACTCACCCTGAGTAGAGTGCCGTTGACAAACGAGTGGGGGTTGTCGATCTGTTGGAACACCGGGGGTGTTGACCCCATGACCCGCCAACGACCCAGTAGGATGACCACCCCCGTCACACCCAGTATTACATGTCTCACCAGCAGGGCGTGCCACTGTTTCCGCTACAAACAGAGACAAATGTATTATCATTACTAACTCAATAGCATCTCTATAACTAGTTGGTAACTAACTCAATGGCATCTCTATGACTAATTGGTAACTAACTCAATGGCATCTCTATAATTAGTTGGTAACTAACTCAATGGCATCTCTATGACTAGTTGGTAACTAACTCAATAGCATCTCTATAACTAGTTGGTAATTAACTCAATGGCATCTCTATGACTGGTCGGTAACTAACTCAATAGCATCTCTATAACTAGTTGGTAACTAACTCAATGGCATCTCTATGAC
Source organism: Paraescarpia echinospica (assembly GCA_020002185.1). NCBI lineage: Eukaryota > Metazoa > Annelida > Polychaeta > Sabellida > Siboglinidae > Paraescarpia > Paraescarpia echinospica. The sequence continues at coordinate 75,622,590 of CM034535.1, read as the reverse complement.
TAGTTGGTAACTAACTCAATGGCATCTCTATGACTAGTCGGTAACTAACTCAATAGCATCTCTATAACTAGTTGGTAACTAACTCAATGGCATCTCTATGACTGGTCGGTAACTAACTCAATGGCATCTCTATGACTGGTTGGTAACTAACTCAATGGCATCTCTACGACTGGTCGGTAACTAACTCAATGGCATCTCTATGACTGGTCGGTAACTAACTCAATGGCATCTCTATGACTGGTTGGTAACTAACTTAATGGCATCTCTATGACTAGTTGGTAACTAACTCAATAGCATCTCTATGACTAGTTGGTAACTAACTCAATAGCATCTCTATAACTGGTCGGTAACTAACTCAATGGCATCTCTATGACTGGTTGGTAACTAACTCAATGGCATCTCTATGACTGGTTGGTAACTAACTCAATGGCATCTCTATGACTGGTCGGTATATCAAGTAGCAATGAAACACAGAATAAAGAATGGTTGATTTTTGGTGGGCTGTGTTTTTTATACAACCTGCAACCTCCAACTGCATTCCCTTGAGGCTCACCAAAAACGTCTACTGTACCCCCTTCACAGTCACCATTAAGCTCAAAATGCACCTTTCTTGAGGTTCACCAATAACCTCCAACTGCACCCCCTTTGAACTTCACCAAAAAACCCCAACAGCACCTGTCTTTACACACACCAAAAACATCCAACTACACATTCCTTTACAATCACCAAAAACATCCAACTACACCTGTCTTTACACACACCAAAAACATCCAACTACACATTCCTTTACAATCACCAAAAACATCCAACTACACCTGCCTTTACACTCACCAAAAAACCTCCAACTGCAACTGCCTTTACACTCATCAAAAAATAACTTATGGCCTTGTCAAGCAAACTCTTTTACCTCATCTATGGGGTGCATTTCAACTCCCCTGCATAGAAGCCTGGATCAACTATATAAATATATACAAAAATCATCCTTTCAATCCTGGTTTCGAAGTGTTCTGTGCAGTAGCTGATTTTCAGTTTGTTTTTCCTTTTTCTGGAGCATTCTGATTGCAGACAAACACAATGGATGGGAGGAGGTGTGGCCAGGTGAGACATATTGATTTATATCAGACCTATCGGATTGTATAGTAAATACAAAACACACACATGCATGCACGCGCACGCACTCATGCATGCTTATATACACATAAATAAATAATCAGTGTTCTGAATAGCGTAACTTCAGTTCTGTAAGATTACTGTACAATAATATAGAAACTCCGAGATATCTTCAAAAGGTTTCATAATAATACAGGTAACTTCTGATTATCAAATTACACAAACAACTAAACATGATCTTAATACAACATCAACACAGAGGTAATCTTAAGAAAAGAAACTTACGTCCAACTTAAGTCTGGCGTTCTCTACATGTTTAGACTTATCCTTAGTGGCTGTCCTGAGGCCCAGGACTTGTAAGATGTCCATTCGACACACTATAAGGACGTCATACGCACTGCACACACCCTGCCATGACACACAAACTTGTCAACAATATAACACTACACAACTATACTTTATTAATCTAAACATGCAAATGTACATAATTATAATAATATAAAGTTCAACTTCTCGTACACAATTACAGTAACACGGAGATTATCTGAAAAACATTTAAAGTTTATGGTGAGAATCACTATGTGAATGATTAAATAGTATAGGTTATAAAATAAAGGTGTGTCAAAAAAGAGAAAACAGAAAAAATAGTTTTCATAATCATTGTGACTGAATACAATATATGTAGTTGACATCGTTATTGGCTTGAAATCCATATTTTAGACTTCAAATACAGTCAAATTGGTAGAAATCCATATCATACATTTCTTTGGTTAATCGGCATGCTTAATTCCTATTCAAATCAAGTGCTGCCATCTGTAATGCAAATAAATATGTCAAACAATATCTGCCAGGTTTTGCTGGAAATCTATTTAGTATAAATAGTACTTTGAGTGGTAGACGTTTGTTGTGACATTTAACATATTTTCTGTTGCGGTGTCCAAGGAAACCTTTACTCTTGTGAGTCGTGTCTATGTCACCCAGGCCCTACACATGACAGACTACGTTACCCAGTTCCTTACCAACACTGTGATTCCTTGTTCTTTACACAACATGGCGACAGCACAGACTACCATACTGACAAGTATCCATGGCAATGAGAACGGTTGCCGTGGCAACATCAGAGGCGAAGACGAATAATGGCAGCCTGAAATTTTACAGCCTATTAAATATGACAACTACTTTTCCTGGTGCTAAATTTATTTCTGAACTCCACATCACCGTTTTTGTTATAACTTGCAATCATGCACATTTTGTATGTTTATTTGCACTTTCCTTTTGATTATCTTATTTTATTTAATCTTAATTATCTTCTTCCCTGTTTCAATCAAACTTGCCACAGTCATTCACAGTTACTCTGAATAACATTTCTGACATATTCCACAAGTTAAATATTTTTTATTTAAAAACAAATTTTCATGCGTTTCATCAATGTATTGTTAGTAAACATTATACCATTGAAGCAATAAAAGAGTAAGAGGTTGGTTGATTTCTATGCAAATCTTAGATATTCGCTATGCAATAAATGTGTGTGATTTTAAAAATAAAATTGTTAAAACTACTCTCTCAGTTTTTGTAACTCATGTTTCAGACGAATTTCACAAAAAAGCAAACCTACCAAGTATTCGTTATCACATTCTGGTTCATTTATGCATATTTTTGTTCATTTTGGTGAAATTAAAAGACAAACTGTAAAATTTATTTTGACCCTATCAGCTCAAAATTAGTCACAGGACTAAGGAATACAAGTCTCATTGAAGTTCGATTGGGCTCAAAGTCACAATCAGTTTGTTTGTATGACAAGTTGGATATTTTTTCACGCGAGTGCTTATATCACTGAATCAGCTGAACATAATCCCACTTGGATAGAACCCCACTGGACAGAACCCCGGTCACTAATGAAACTTTTGGGAACAACACCACTCTAGAAATAATTCTTCAGCAGAATAAACAATATTGTTTTGTTACAACTTATATCAGATGCGTAATGGAATCTGACACACATAGGTCATGTAAATTTGTATAATATTTGAATTCTTTACCTGTTGACATTTCAGAACAAAATGAAAAAAATAGTTTTGTGAGTGTGGCATCATTATATGTGAACAGAACGGAGTTATGTCCAAGTGGGGTTACGCTGGTGTGGGGTTACGCTGGTGTGGAGTTATGTCCAAGTGGGGTTACGCTGGTGTGGGGTTGTGTCCAAGTGGGGTTACGCTAGTGTGGGGTTGTGTCCAAGTGGGGTTACGCTGGTGTGGGGTTGTGTCCAAGTGGGGTTACGCTGGTGTGGGGTTGTGTCCAAGTGGGGTTACGCTGGTGTGGGGTTGTGTCCAAGTGGGGTTATGCTGGTGTGGGGTTGTGTCCAAGTGGGGTTACGCTGGTGTGGGGTTGTGTCCAAGTGGGGTTATGCTGGTGTGGGGTTGTGTCCAAGTGGGGTTACGCTGGTGTGGGGTTGTGTCCAAGTGGGGTTACGCTGGTGTGGGGTTGTGTCCAAGTGGGGTTACGCTGGTGTGGGGTTGTGTCCAAGTGGGGTTACGCTGGTGTTGGGTTGTGTCCAAGTGGGGTTACGCTGGTGTGGGGTTGTGTCCAAGTGAGGTTGTCCTAGTGGGGTTTTACCAGTGGAGTTCTGTCCATTAACCCTAAAACCCTGGTCTAGTCAGAGACGGCTAAGGATTGAGGATGTATTTGGGAAAGATTACGGCACAATGCCAGTGGACAGAACTGATACACGTTTCACCGTTGTCTCCTGGCCGACCGGTCAGTTCAACACATTGGCCAGGCAATTGGCTTTTGCAAGCTACCAAAGGAAACAACCAAATTAATTTATTTAGACAATTAAAAAGTATACATTTTAGTAGACAAACATCACACATTACGTAAACTACACAACACCCATGTGGACATAAACAACACAACACCCATGTGGACGTAAACTACACAACACCCATGTGGACATAAACATCACAACACCCATGTGGACATAAACTACAAAACACCCATGTGGACATAAACAACACAACACCCATGTGGACATAAACTACACAACACCCATGTGGACATAAACTAAACAACACCCATGTGGACATAAACTACACAACACCCATGTGGACATAAACTAAACAACACCCATGTGGACATAAACTATACAACACCCATGTGGACATAAACAACACAACACCCATGTGGACATAAATAACACAACACCCATGTGGACATAAACTAACACAACACCCATGTGGACATAAACAACACAACACCCATGTGGACATAAACAACACAACACCCATGTGGACATAAATAACACAACACCCATGTGGACATAAAGTACACAACACCCATGTGGACATAAACTACACAACACCCATGTGGACATAAACAACACAACACCCATGTGGACATAAACAACACAACACCCATGTGGACATAAACTACACAACACCCATGTGGACATAAACAACACAACACCCATGTGGACATAAACTACACAACACCCATGTGGACATAAACTACACAACACCCATGTGGACATAAACTACACAACACCCATGTGGACATAAACAACACAACACCCATGTGGATATAAACATAACACCCATGTGGACATAAACTACACAACACCCATGTGGACATAAACTACACAACACCCATGTGGACATAAACTACACAACACCCATGTGGACATAAACTACACAACACCCATGTGGACATAAACTACACAACACCCATGTGGACATAAACAACACAACACCCATGTGGACATAAACTACACAACACCCATGTGGACATAAACTACACAACACCCATGTGGACATAAACAACACAACACCCATGTGGACATAAACTATACAACACCCATGTGGACATAAACTACACAACATCCATGTGGACATAAACTACACAACACCCAATTGGACATAAAACTACACAACACCCAATTGGACATAAACTACACAACACCCATGTGGACATAAACTACACAACACCTATGCGGACATAAACTACACAACACCCATGTGGACATAAACTACACAACACCCATGCGGACATTAACTAAACAACACCCATGCGGACATAAATTACACAACACCCATGTGGACATAAACTACACAACACCCATGTGGACATAAACTACACAACACCCATGAGGACATAAACTACAAAACACCCATGTGGACATAAACTACACAACACCCATGTGGACATAAACTACACAACACCCATGTGGACATAAACTACACAACACCCATGTGGACATAAACTACACAACACCCATGTGGACATAAACTACACAACACCCATGTGGACATAAACTACACAACACCCATGTGGACATAAACTACACAACACCCATGTGGACATAAACTACACAACACCCATGAGGAACATAAACTACACAACACCCATGCGGACATAAACTACACAACACCCATGTGGACATAAACTACACAACACCCATGTGGACATAAACTACACAACACCCATGTGGACATAAACTACACAACACCCATGTGGACATAAACTACACAACACCCATGTGGACATAAACTACACAACACCCATGTGGATATAAACTACATAACACCCATGTGGACATAAACTACACAACACCCATGTGGACATAAACTACACAACACCCATGTGGACATAAACTACACATCACCCATGTGGACTTAAACTACACAACACCCATGTGGACATAAACTACACAACACCCATGTGGACATAAACTACACAACACCCATGCGGACATAAACTACACAACACCCATGCGGACATAAACAACACAACACCCATGTGGACATAAACTACACAACACCCATGTGGACGTAAACTACACAACACCCAATGCGGACATAAACTAAACAACACCCATGTGGACATAAACTACACAACACGCATGCGGACATAAACTACACAACACCCATGCGGACATAAACTACACAACACCCATGAGGACATAAACTACACAAGACCCATGCGGACATAAACTACACAACACCCATGAGGACATAAACTACACAACATCCATGAGATGAGGTAACAGTTTTTACGTAAGACAATTAAGAAAATGTTAAACATAATAAATATATGAATATATAACTAAAAATATGATTTGTATCAATTAAGAAAAAACACAGCGAGTGGCTCAGCAATATTGTACCTGACCCTCATTCCTGTAACAAATAAATTTAATAAAAAAAACTGAATACTGCTGAGATTTAAAATTTAAGATTAAATTTTTTTGTAATTATGAGAAATGATGGTAGAACAATATTAACCTCACCTTCTGTTGTTTTCATGTACGCAAGAAGCGATAGAAGGAAGGAGAGAGCACAAAGGAGGTCAGCACGACCTACGACCCCCGCGACCTGCAACAGGTGATGCTAAATTGCAATACTAAAACATTCAATAATTCTCACTGGAAAATATGAATCTTACAAATAACATAATATCCCACACAGCTGGGTTAGTTGTTCATATCAATGTTGCCTTTGTCCTGCTGTTTTTCTTTTATCAAGATAATTACGTGAATAATGTTCACAACTGGTGAAGATGTTTGTGAACATTTTAAACCAAACTATCAGCCAACTGTATTATAAAATTATTTTGCAAAGAACAAGACTAGTTTCATTGAAAACCAGATTTTGATGTAACTTGTGAATGTGTGAACACTCATGACATTACATTTGCTGCCATTTTGTCTGGACATTGTTGAAATTAAATAGTTTGTCCTGTTTTCATCAAAACTTAATAACACAAACTATAATTTATATGGAATGTTGTAGTTGGCATTTTGTTCAAGTTTTTTTCCTCGAAATGTGTTGGAAAAATGAGATGAGAAAGAAACCAATTAGATGAGAGAGGATTCCAAACCAAGACTAAACCATGGTTATAATGCCCCGTGGAAATCAATAGAAGTGATTCCATATGCACAGATGTGGATACATTTTTTCAGGCGGATTAGGAAAAACTGAATCACTCCATGCAGTGATTTGAATCGTATCTGCATAGGAATCAGATCAAAATCACATATGTAACGTTATTACAGAGGTATTTCCCATTTTTGTACATATGGAATCCTAACTTTATATAAAGAAAGCGAGACATTTTATAAAGTCCTGATTGACCAAATTTGAGATAAACCAGATGACTCACGGCTTCTGTGTGTATGGGGTGGACAGCGAATAGAACTCCAGATAAGAATGACGCTCTCGGGGCAGTGAATCTAGTAGCAGCACTACGGCTGCTTTGAGCGCCACCTAGCAGCAGTGAGAAGACACGAAGGAAGACGACAGAGACAACTCCGTGTAGAAAGATGTTGATGACGTGAAACCCTCGAGGGTACAACCCTCCTGCCACCAGGGCGTTTAATCTGAAACATCAACCACCACAGGGGACACTGCTCTTCTGTCAAAATGAAAAACAGGTTTTTACACATTTACATAAATTACAATAAATGGATGAAAAGAACTCGTTTGGAATAATTTAAATGATTAACATATATATAATATATATCTTTCTTCAGTTGATTTTGTTTATAGAAATTATGACCATCTACACGACAACCATTCAAGTCAAGAGTTTATACTTCTCAAACCATTTTTCTGTTTTTACAGAGCGTATGACTTAGTGTATGTTGAGATATATGCCATATCTGGATTTTGTTCACTTACTTAAATGTCAGAATGGTCAGTGGTCTGTAGGACTTGTGACTCGTGTTAGACGTAACCTTCTGACCCCAGAAGTCGTGCGTAAACACGTCCCCAACAGGGGTTTCCGGCTTCACATCATTATTGTTCAGAATTGCCTCTGAATCGTCAAACACAAAAGCTGCATCGTAGCTGTTCCCAAAACAGAGGATTGCAGCAGTAAATACCACAGCAGCAGCTGTCGTAAAAGACAACTTCGGCACAGGTAGATGGGAATCCCAGGCGAGAGGTTTCACATCTGGGTCGAGATGCACTTTGCGTGTCATTCTGTCTTTTCGTATGTTCAAATACAAGACGGCCGCTGTACCTAGAAAAGTAAATGGAGGCCAAAAGTAAATACAATTGATAATTTAGGTTTTTTGTATTCTCTAATACTGCAACTTTGTATAAAACAAGAAACAAATGTACAACGTGCGAGTGTGTAATTGTAATTTCATATTTAAGCACTACATACAGTTGAACCTCGCTTTACGGTCACCTCAGTAATACAGCCACCTCGCAATTAAGGTCACCCTGGGACAGTCCTATAGTATTTCCATAACAGTATAGGAAATTAGTTCTACTAATACATTCACCTCGTTATTCAGGTAATTTTCGTCCAGTTCTCAATAGTGAGGTTCCGCTGTATACCAGTGTGGGCGAAAATGACTATTCTTTTCCTCACACTCAGCCCAGTGTGGTGTTTAATCTGTGACTGTAAACTTGTGTTCTAATGCTCTTGGCCTATTTTAATACACCGCATGCTCTCGCGCCGATTCACGTGACACGTAAACAATTTACACAGCATAGATGGGACCCACTATTTTTGACACATGCGTTTTCAACAAGATTTGGATTTCGCAGGTATATTTTTGTAAGTACTTCACTCAAAACAACTTTTGTAACAGTTGATTACAGAAATTGAAAGAAATATGTGTTACAGATTTAGCATACAAATATCTTATGCCATGGAAGAATTTGATCAGGTTTTAGTAAAAATGGGCCAAGTGGCCCTGAAGTCCTTTGGACTAACACATCTATATGTGACCCCGGCTGACCAAATGAGTGATAAGTCGGAAAAATTGTAACATTGTTTTCTTACATCCTTGTAAAGGTTTGGTAGGGTGCTTTACACGGTTTCAAAAATTATGACTGCTACAAAAATTTGCGAAGTTATGGAGCATTGAACATGGTAGGGGTCAAAAAGTGAAAATGAAGAAAACGGCTGTTAAAGTTTTACATTATATATGCAAATGGATTGCATGGAAATATTACATGCATGACATTCAAATGTGGCACACAGTATGTATGTTGCAATGATACACTGGAAGTACAAATGTGCTGCTACAAAAACGTCACAGTTTCCATCAAACAATAGCAGGCAGAGAATCTTAGCTCCACAGCTGGGTGTAATATACTACAAGTTATAAATATAGCTAATCCGAGGTAGACAATTAATTTTAGTTAGCAAATTTAGCATTTTGGGGGACCTTTGGTGCCCTTAGAATGATTCAATCAAATACAGATGTATTGTGTATATTGGCAATACCACACGAAATGTCTATAAGAAATTAGAGAAAAAGTTAATGAACGATTTTTGAATAAAAGGCAAAATATGAAAATTATCCAGTTTTGGGATCGTTTTTGGGGCCATTACACATAAACAGACCATTCACACAAGATGACATACTAATGCAAATAAAAAAAATAAAAAACAAAAAGGCATGTGGTATTGATAATGTTATAAATTAATACTTAAAAACAGCCCCACAGAACTAATTATAGTTATTGTTAAGATGTTTAACCTAGTTCTATTATCTGACATTGTGCCAACAGATTGGTGTATTGGGATCATTAAGTATATATATATATATACAAACATAGCAGCAGACACTGGGACAGTGTGACTGCTGCTTGGCTAAATGGATGCAATGGTGCTTTGAAGTTAATTCTTCTGCCAACTATCCTTTTCACACAAGCCTATAGGTTTAGTAGCTGCCAGCACACTACTGAGCCTAAACTACCATGCAGGTATAAAAAACGTCCTGATGTATCTGAACTTGATCCACTAATTAACTGTCCACCAAGCAGTAGCAGAGCAGTTTTATAATAATAATAATTCACAAGTTAAGTGGCAGTGATCTTCCTTTTATCATTCATGTGATGTTTATTGTGAGCAGGGCGGACAAATGGTTATCATACGTAGACAGGTACAGAAAGAAACTGACGTTTTCTATAAAAAGAACACGTTTGCCTATCAATGGCATGTATTTCGTATTGTTGCTGTTTCTGCCGGGTAGAAACAGTTTCTGCCCGGCATAAATCAAACAACCCTGTAGGTAATTATTAATCAAATGTTTTTTTGGTGAATCATAGTGACATATCATTAAGGGTTATGATGGAAGTAAAATGTTTACATGTTTACTGTTCACTTATTGCACCGCGTCTTGCATATAGAGGAATAATTATAATAGAAAATATAATGTTGTGGCACATATTTTTAAATACATGCATTGATGAGAAACCGGGAATTACTTTTCTGTGGCCTAAGAATAACTAATTTCAATTAACTTTCTGCATTCTAAAACAACTGCAAAAAATATATATCCATACATGACACAGACTACGCATGTGACAGATATTTTGGGAAGGGGAATAGTGTTCTGTTTCTGGTACAATACACAAAATATAATATTAGGGGATAGTCTCAAGGGCACTTCTCAAAACCACATCATTAGATAGTGTAAACATGTTGCATTTTTGGGGGCTGTGTCAGCCTTCTTCTCGTATGATGTAGAGTTACCACAAGGAGAAAACTTGTCTCCTTTGTTATTTGCTATTTACCTGAATGATTTTGAACACCATTAGTCCTAATTATAAGGGACTTGACATGGCAGCTGGTGAAATTTACAACAACCTTAGTGATGATGATGTAGACATTTTCTTGCAAATGTATGTTCTACTATATGCTGATGACACTAGAATAATTCAATCAAATACAGATTTCTTGTGTATAGCGGAACTATGTCAACTCTTCTAATGGTTGACATTTGGTTGTTTCAGGATGACCCCTTAGAATGTAGGCACAACTGTCCAGGGGTCTAGTGGGTACAGATCAGTCACACTTTCCACCAGCCAGCCACAGTGAGGTGTGACAGATATTGTGGGAAAAGGGATCAATTGAACAAAAGGACTGGAAGCATGATAGATCTGCTGCTACAGTAGACCATTTAGTTAGCAAATTTAGCATTTTAGGGGACCTTTGGAGCCCTTAGAATGATTCAATCAAATACAGATGTCTTGTGTACAGTGGCACTACCACATGAAATGTATATGCAATATTAAAGAAAAAGTTGCTGAACAGTTTTTGAAAAAATAGGCAAAATGTTACATTTTTACCAGTTTCGGGGTCCTTGGGGGCCCTAGGGAGCCCTTAGAATGATTCAATCAAATACAGATTTCTCATGCATAGTCGCAGTGCCCTGCAAAATTAGAGAAAAAGTTGCTAAACGGTTTCTGAGATAGGGCAGCTAATGGCGGACTCAGTGTGATGGCAATAGACCCTTGGACCTTTGGCCAAAGGACTAAAAATGGCAAAACACGATTGGACCCACGATTATTGTCCACACCAATAGGGCCTATGCCATGGTGTACTAGTCAGTGTAGACTGTATTAGTCTGTAGATATAGGCTTGTAGTTGTAGCCGGGTACCAGTCTATCATGTCAGAAGTAGTGGATCGCAGGTTCTATGGTAGTTGTTTTAGCCAGGCTTTTTGTTGGTTGCCCTGTCCCGTATTAGGCTACATGGGAAAACACAGAAAAAACAGTGCTAGTGCAAAAAGCAAGCAACATGAAAATTCGTCCCGATCGACGGCACCGGATCACAACAAACATGGCCGCAACCGCGGGAGTTCCGAAAACAAAGCCGGAAGAAATAACGAAGACGCAGAATCTCCGGTAAGACAAGATGATGATATAGTTGTGGGTACCAATAGCACGATCAATACTAATGAACATGTCACAGACACAGATGACAATTGTGTAACTTGCGGGAAAGTTGTTACACAGGTGGACAACGGAGCCGAGTGTCAGTGGTGCAGCCGGTGGGAGCACAGTGTATGTGCAGGGCTAAACGCAACTGAATACAATATGTTATCCGGATCGTCACCCAAAATAATGTTTTTCTGTGCCAAATGCCAACCTAAAGTGGACATGACTTTGGGATTCTTTAATGATGTGTGGGAAAAGCAGAACAAATTCGAGATGACGCTGAAAGTAGTACAACACAAGCTGGAAGTGGTAGAAGAAAATGTGGAAGCCAAGATGGACGTCACCTGCTGTTCACTAGAGGCGAGAGTAGATGAAAAGCTTTCTGAACTTGCATCCAGTGTTGAGGACAAAATCAAACCACTGAGCGAGTTGACCCAAAGCAGTATTGAGGCAGCAGTAGAAAACTAGATGGGAGAAGAAAACAACACAGCAAAAAGGCGTCTCAATGTGATAGTCCACAACATACCAGAACCAACATCGGACGAAGGACAAGAACGGAAACAACACGACATGGATCACGTGAAGTCTATCTTCGAACAGTACCTGGGGGTGACGGTGGACATCAAGCGTGCAGTAAGGCTGGGCAAGAAAGGAATGCGACCAAGGCTGCTGATGGTGCAGGTAGGAAATGACCAGGAAAAAGCAGCCATCATGAAAAACTGTACTAAACTCCGGAGTGAAAACAACCCCAACAACATCAGGAAAGTGTTCATCACACCTGACATGACCCCAGAGAGAAAGACAAGGCAGAACTAACTGAAAAAAACACAGAATCTGGGGAAAACAGGTATATGATAAAAAAACGGGAAAATAGTGCAGAGGAGGGCACGCAGTCAAGAAACCCCTCCAAGCCAGTGAGCCACCCAAACCTGACAACGAACAGTATAAATAATCAAGCACAAGCACAATGTTTCATGTTTAAGTGTTATCAAGCAAATGCACAAAGTATAAAAAAACAAGTTCCATGAGTTCCAAGCACAAATTCAGAGTTGTGAACCGAAAATCACAGGAATCACAGAAACATGGTGCAATCCAGATATAGGTGACTGTGAGATAAACCTGGGCGCCTACAATATGTTCAGAAGTGACAGATGGGAATCTATTGGTGGCGGAGTACTAATGTATATACACAAAGACCTACCAGCTATGCCCTGCCAAGAAATGAACAACCTGGAAATAGAAGACTCAATGTGGGTGTCAGTTAAGCTAAACGACAAAGACCAGCTGTTAGCAGGAATTGTGTACAGGACACAGAAATCAACTGACGAGAGCAACACCAGAATAATAGACGCAATAAAACATTTGCAAGAAATGCATGGATACTCACACATTCTGTTGATGGAAGACTTCAACTTTCCAGAGATTAAATGGGAAGACCACATGGTGAGTGGGAGTGAATACTCCACAGCAGCCAAGTGTTTTGATGCAACGCATGACGCCTACCTGACTCAACACATTATCAAACCGACCAGACAGAGACCGGGCCAACAACCTTCTACACTTGATCTGGTGTTTTCAAAAGAACAATATATGGTTGACAATGTCACTCATCTATTACCACTGGGGTGTAGCGACCATGAGTCCTTACTGTGGACCTACATATGCTATGCAGAATCACCAGCCAACATCAGACTAAGCAGATCGAGAAACTACCCCAAAGGCAACTATGAAGCAATCAATGAATCCCTGAGCAAGACTGACAGGGAGAGCAAGTTTCAGGGAAACAGTGTAAACACTAATTGGATTAAACTCAAGAAGGAGATCTCAAAGGCAGTGAGAGAAAATATCCCTCTCAGGAAACCAAAATGCAAGATGGCTAACAAACCTCCATGGTGTAAACAAATACTGAGAATAGTGAAGAGAAAGTATGACTTACACAAACGCTACAAAAGTTCGGGGCTGGACAGAGACTATACTGCACATGTCAAACAGAGAAATGAGACAAACGCCAAAATTAGACAGGCACAGAAAGACTACAAGGAGAAACTAATCAACAATTTCAAGAAGGAACCAAAGAAATTCTACAGTTACCTGAGATCAAAACAGAAGGTAAAGGTAACAGTAAGCCAGCTGGAGAAAGAAGACGGCAGAATAACAGAAAATGACCAGGAAAAAGCAAATGTACTGGGTGACTTTTTGAAGTCAGTGTTTATAAATGAGGATAAGTCTACCAACCCAGAATTTCATCAAAGAACAAACGAGTGTGTAGCCGACATCATATTTACAGAAGAGACTGTACGCAAGAAACTACAAAGTATCCATCCCAACAAGGCGCCAGGCACAAACGGGTTGCACGCGTGGGTACTGAAAGAGTGCAGCAAAATCCTTGCTAAGCCGATGTACTGGATATTTCGCCAATCATTAGACACTGGTCTAATCCCTATAGACTGGAAACAAGCCCTAGTCACACCAATTTTCAAGAAGGGGTCTAAAGAGAAGGCAGGAAACTACCGTCCAATCAGCCTAACATCCATACCCTGCAAGATTCTGGAAGCAATCGTCAGAGAGAGCATGGTCAAGTTTCTCAACAAACACAGCATCATCAACGATAACCAGCATGGGTTTCTGGAAGGCAAGTCCTGTTTGACCAACTTACTAGAAACCTTCGAGGAATGGACACGAACACTGGACGAAGGATACGGTCTGGACGTCATATACCTGGACTACAAGAAAGCGTTCAACACAGTTCCTCACTGCAGACTGGTAAAGAAGCTAGAAGCTTACGGCATCCGAGGCAAAGATGGCTGAAAACTTTCCTGACTAACAGAACTCAGCAAGTGGTAATCAACGGATCTAAGTCAGAGTGGGCCCCCGTCATCAGTGGAGTTCCCCAGGGATCTCTCATAGGACCGCTTCTTTTTATCCTCCACGTGAATGACATCCCAGACCTGGTACACTGCAGCATTAAGATGTTTGCCGATGACACAAAGCTATATGCAACAATCCGTAACCAGGAAGACCAAGACCAACTGCAAACTGACATTGACACCCTCGAAGATTGGAGTAAAGAATGGTTGCTACAATTCAACCCCGAGAAATGCAAGTTGATGAAAGCGGGGAAATCGCCACACAAAATGACACACAAGACTGGAGCCACAGTGAACCTCGAGACAACAAACAAAGAAAAGGACGTTGGGGTGTGGTTGACAACCAACCTAAAACCGACTGTGCAATGCCAGAAAGCAGCAAAGAAAGCCATGCAGGCTCTTGGCATGGTAAAGAGAAGTTTTAAGCACATGACCAAGAAATCATTTGTGACACTCTACCGGGCATATGTCCGTCCACACCTCGAATTTTGTGTACAAGCATGGTGCCCATATCTGGCAAAGGACATTGACATCCTCGAAAAGGGGTAGGCGGACAACTCGGCCCTCGGACAAGTTGGCCCGAGACAACTCGGCCCGGGCCGAGTCGTCTCGAGACATCTCGGCCCCATCCTGAGACAACTCGGCCCCCGTTCTGAGACTACTTCTGTGTCCACGGACTTAGCATTTTTAAGTAATGAATATATTTCTTTTACAGTCCAGGCTAACATCACATGGTTATATTAGCCGATTATCCAGTAAATACTTTCATAGACAGAATCGCAGATTAGTTCACGCCAAATTTTCGTAATACTAAATTTTCCGTGAGCTTCACAGCGCAGCATATGTCGGTGTCATATGTTTGCTGCATGTTTCCCCTCTGCCTGATATTTTCTGCTTTTCTAGTGATGTTTTTTCCACCTGAGTGGAAACCGGCGAGTTGTACTCTATCGTCATCTGATTATCCGCCATTTGCATTTATGCGAATGACATAGCTGGACTGATTACGTTTTAAAAAATTGGCCTCGCTGGACTGAACTGGTTGAGAAAATTGGCAAACTTTGATGACTTCATCTGTAGGGACTAAGCTCGGCTTGGGTCAACTGTTTTGGTAGCGTTAAGCATCTATAACTAGAGACCATGCCGGGGTCCGTCATTATCTAATATCTTTGGAAAATGGACTTAGCGCATTTTGGAATCCGGCTTTTCAATTAACAGATGAAGTATGCGAACCAACAAATGTGTGTAAGATGGGGTAGTCATGTGTCAGACAGTATTTATGTAAGTAATGGAGTTAGACAGGATGTATTTTATCCCCCTATTTGTTCAGTGTTTACGTGGATGGTTTATCCACTGTACATAATGGTTGCAATGTAGTAAGTTGTGTAGGATATAATTGTGTAAATAATATTATGTATGCTGATGATCGTGTAGTATTTGGTCCGTCCAGCAAGGTATTACAGACCATTCTCATCGTCTGTGATCAATATGGATTATCTCATGACATAAGGTACAATGCCCAAAAGAGTATGGTCATAATAATTAGAAACAAGAGTTGTAAGAATGTTAAATTTCCAAGTTTTATCTTGGTAACGACAAACTATGAGAGGTAGAATCTGTAAAATATTTGTCATATTTCAAATAGTATGCTAGATGACAATGATATATCTAGACAATGTCGCCAGTTGTATGCACAAGGCAACATGTCAGTGCCATGCTTCTTTTTAAAACGAAACTGGTTGTCACTGGTTGTTGTTTGTTTTAAGCACAGCGAACTAAGACACCGGCGAAAGGTCTATGATCGGTGTGTGAGAGACAAAGCATGGTAACGTCTTAACACAACTTTAATAGGATTCCACCACCACCTCCACACACAATGGTAATATCTTAGCACACATGCGGCTACATTCCTCATTTACAGACGGCTCGGAGCATACACATTGCCACAAGACTTAAGCAATTTCGAAGTCGTGATTTCGCCAGCTGCATATCTAGCCCACAGACGAAACAATTATATTCGCACACTATACTAGGGCTATATGGTAGCAATCATAAAGTAAATGCAGTAAATATTGGTAGCAACTATGATCATAAAGTAAATATAGTAAATATTGTTCATGATGTAAATACACTAACGTAAAATAGTAAATATTGTTCAAGGTGTAAATATACTGACGTAAAAAAGTTACTAATGGTAGTTTATCTCACAATGAAATTGTATTTGCAGTTACAGTCTAGCTTTCACAGGAAACGTCAATGCTACAGATAACGTTCACATCAAAATTTACTACCAGTTATGCGTTGTAGCATGTGTAGTAGAGAATTGTGGATCTAATTCAGTCTTTTCCATTACCCACCTAGCTTCGAATTTGTGTCAGATTTGGAAGCATCATTATGCAGTGATCTGGAGCTTAGATAGATTTCAAACCACTCTTTGTGTGTCTTCTGGTGTGTGATGGGACACAATGGGTTAAGTTGCCTGCTACTCCGTCATTGTTTCATTGAGCAGATACTTCTGAAGCGAATGTAGGTGTTTGTCGGCTTCTTGTTTACTACGACAGTATAAATGTGTGAATGGACACAGAGGGGTAACTCGCTTGCGACTCCGTCATTGTTTCGTTGAGCAGATAATTCTGAAGTTGTCAGAATGTATCATCCGACTAATCTTTTCACACTTTCTATAACAACGAAGATTATGCAAACAACTGGAATATATGCTAACAACTTAGATTTTTGGGAAGTGATTACAGTATGGACATTCACAAGGAGCAATATCAATATATGCGTCACACACCTATCGTAAGCATTACGATTATGATCGAGTACGAATACGATTACAGTCATTTTTCAACAGCATCTTTAATAATCTTCATGATCAAAATAGATGATTTGTGAGGTCCTTCAGTCAGTCAAGCTATACGAGTCTCATTGCTGTTTCGAACTTGGCTTGTACAAAACTGACACTCAAGATCTGCTCGGTAACTATCGACTCTGAGCTATTTTAATTCATGTACTCGTCATCAAAGGGAAGGTAAACCAGTCTTGTCAGAAAGTGCTGAAGTTCAAACACTCTATGTGTGTGTTTTGATCTATGAAACGACACAACGGGGTAATTGGCATGCTACGTACTCTCGGAGTACGTGTGAATAACTGAACATTCATGCGATCTGGTGAAAAACTCTGATCAAAGACCGTTGGGTGGCTTAGTTAGTTTAAATATGAATAAATAATTACGTTAAATATTTATCGTCTCGAGGCAACTCCGCCCCATCAGGTCGGCTCGATGAAAAAGTATGACGGCAGATGAATTCCCATTGTCTTTGAGAAAAAATACACACACGCACTAATTTTTCATCGAGCCGAGTTGTCTCAGGATGGGGGCCGAGTTGTCTCAGGATGGGGCCGAGATGTCTCGAGACAACTCGGCCCAGGCCGAGTCGTCTCGGGCCGAGTTGTCCGTGGGCCGAGTTGTCTGGCATTCTCGAAAAGGTACAGCGAAGAGCAACCAAGCTGGTTACCAGCGTAGCAAAGCTCACATACGAACAACGATTACAACTGAAACTACACTCGTTGTATTACCGACGTCAGACAGGCGACCTTATTGAAACGTACAAAATACTTAACAGAACTGACAAAGTTGAAGCTTGTCACTTCTTCCAGGAGAGGGACAGTACAGCAACACGAGGACACACGAGAAAGCTTTTCAAGCAAAGAACAAGACTACTGGTCAGACAGAATTACTTCTCAGTTAGAGCCGTGGATCAGTGGAACAGGCTCCCACAACATGTGGTAGATGCCAATACTGTCACACAGTTTAAGGCCAAGCACTGGAATAGCCTGGGATATGGACACCAACAAAGGCCAATGGCAATGGCTTAAATCAGCCCATTAACCTGTAACAGTGTAAGTAGTAAATGATCCCACGTAAATGTGTAACGTGTACTGTCTAGAGAAGGACATTCTGAAATAAAACCTCATCACGATATTCTAGTGGGAATTTGCTGCTTATCCACATACCAATTTTGAAACTTCAGCTGCACGGCAACGGACCGGTACCCCTAACGGACGGTGCCAAATCAGGCAATTGTCACAGGTTATCGCTCACATAAACTATAATTCTTGTTTGTGCGACTTTTGTATTACAAAACAATCTATTTAATTTGAAGTTTCTATAAGGTCCTTTACAACAATAGTCTGACACTTAATTGCTAGTATTGTTGTACATTCATAAAGTAAAATATCAGTTCAGATTGATAAACAAAAAGATAACAACCAAAATAGCATTTCCCGCGCCCTCTATCGAATCCCTATCGAATGATTGGACTTTCCTCTTCGCTAGGCGGCGGTACATGTTGGTCACGTGAAGCAACTCTGCTGCCATTCCATTCACCGTGTATGTCTGGTAGTTAAACAAATAAATGTTCAGTTATGCTATAGAATATTAACACTGACGATATAGAGAATGGCTATTTGGCAATAATTGTATTTTTGTAAAATGTCATAGAACAAATAAATATCACAATAATGAATACATTAATAAAACAGCATATTGTTGAGAGGTGGGAGGGTGATCGAAAAAGCTGTAAGAGCGAAGTCCCGTGACCATTACTCCGCTAGGCGTATTGTTGGAACGGGAGAATTTGTTTGTAGTGTCTTTTAAGTGACATAATGTATAAAACATTGCACTTGTTTGTCGTATTGTCTGTGCTTATTGGTAAGTCTACACAGTCTATAAACACATATAAGTCATATGATTTCTCTGCGTCGTTTTTTTGTAAAGTAATCGTGTGATGTCGACTTCGCTGACGCACGACTCGACTGACGCAGTCACAAAGTGACACCGACAGTTTGAAGTTTCATTTCAAGTGTTATTATGGCGTGCTCCAATATCTGGTAAAATAATTTATGTCATTCGTACTTTCGTCATTCTTGTTTACAGTGAAATGCCGCTGTCGACATTTTAAACGTTTTCATGGAACGCTCGGCAAATATTTAACAAAACTATTAGACCTTGTTGAGGCAAGACTGATTGAATTATTTTGATTACCTAATCACTAATAATTATGACTGACTAATCATAAATAATGTCGACGTAAATAAAAATTCAAATGTTGCAATCACGGTGCATAAATTATGTCAATGCTGTTTATTCATCATTTAGATGATTCTATAAATCGTAGCTGGGTGCCAGTAGCTGCACAAAATTATTACTTAAACAGCGATTTTACTTTCTGACCTAACCAAGAAAACGACCACCTACAGCCACAAAACTTCTCCTTACATATCTTACATACATAGACACAGTACGTTACAAAAAATTCTCTTACATTCCCATAACTAGGTACATTACAAAAAAATTCAAAATTGATATATAATCATTTAATCACTTCTGTGTGATAGTGTATGCTATGTAGTTTACAACCCTTTTTGAAATTTTGAATTATCTCTATTATTAACAAAGTAAATCCACTTTTTAGTGTCTGAAAAAAGGGTCATTGTATCTATAGGATTCATGTCCATTTCTTGTGATCTGGAGCTTGTGCAGACTGTGCTGCCACCATGTGACACTGAATATAGGCAAAACATTACATAATCTGTATATTGTAAGATATTGAAGTAAAGTAAAATGTTATGACCCAAAAATGTTGACCTTGTACTGTCACCTTGACGTTGACCTATATATGTTGACAAGTGACCTAATTAAATGATTCTGTGTGACACATGGACTTGGTATGTTTTAAAGTGTTGAAATGGAACATTTATGTACACACTGACTATAAAGTAGCATATTAAAGCATGAACAATAGTGAGGTAACTTGTTTTAAAAAAATGACCTTTGACCTAATTGCATGTATGAATGTGCAATTTATTTTAAACTAATAATTATGGTATGTTGTGCTATCAAATTA
The DNA here is from genome assembly GCA_020002185.1 of Paraescarpia echinospica. Taxonomy (NCBI): domain Eukaryota; kingdom Metazoa; phylum Annelida; class Polychaeta; order Sabellida; family Siboglinidae; genus Paraescarpia; species Paraescarpia echinospica. The sequence goes on along the minus strand of CM034535.1, from coordinate 75,602,031 downwards.
AAAGTAACTCAATGTTTAACCTTGACCATAATAGCATATGACCTTGATACGACCTAGATAATTGACCTTGAATGAGCACCGATTTAATTATGTTGACAAATTACTTACTTAAATTATTTAGTGTAACACATGGACTTAGTAACTTTATAAATCCTTGTAATTTATCACATCTACATATTAACCATAATTTTGGAGATAAAATGGCATATTAAAGTGTGAACCATTAATGATTAATTTATTAAAAAAATTGACCTCTAACCATGTTGTCTATATTATTAATGTCCAATTTATTTTTACTTAATAATTATGGTATGTTGATCAAAATGAAAGTTCAACTACTAACTGTTGACCATTGGGCATTATTTGACTTGTTTGTAAACATTGAGGTGTCCCTGACACAACCATTGTTGTGAAGAAACACAACAGCATTGCTTGAATTTAACATAATTTATTATGCATTCCAAGATCTATATAATTTCCTGTATAGTTCAATGTCATGAAATGTTCACAGTACAATGCAAAGGTCAGTACTACAACAATGATACTTAATTCTTTTGTTCATTAATGTCTCACATCAACATGAAGTAATGTTAACATGTTGTTCACAGTATGCAGCCGACAAGTAAACATTGAAAACAACTGAAACAGCAGAAGTACAATAACTATTGTCAACTTCACTGCACATACAGGGAACTATAGAAGGAGGAACAGAGTACATTGCCGACTAGTGTAGATATAATCGGTTCACTGTTTCATATCATATATCCATGCAAGTGAAGTGTACCAATGTTCACAGGACACTGTTGGTCGATTGTAGATAAAATCCGTTCAATGTGTCATACAGCAATGCAAGTGAAGCGTGCCAATGTTCACAGAACACTGTCAATGTACTGTTACTCTTCATACATTTGCAGCAGAATCCTTCAGCATGAAATAGAGGAAAACTGTATTAATGTATGTGTGTGATACAAATTAATGCAGTACCACTAGTGTTAATAAACATAAGAGTGTATTCCAAAAATAAAATAATTAAATTGGTGTCACTGGACTTTGTTTTTGTGTAAGTAATCTTACACACAAAAATATTAAGACAACTATTAAAAATTAAATAATTAAAATATCATGGCAACATTTTAATTACTATTTCTTATTTTAAACAATAATAAATGTTAAATTAAATGGACATAATTACAAAAGTGCTGATGGCACTGGATTTAATATTAAATGTTTTAATCTTGCAGTAGGTGGTAATTTCAAAGATTCCAAGATGGAGTCAAACCCATTGATCCTAGCCCATCCCTCACAACAGCCAATTACGTGGCAGGTCAGTGCCCACGTGGCACAAGTAACCCAATCACGATCACGTTTCCATTTAAATGCCATATATATGCAATAATACATTTTTGCCTGCCGTGCCTGGCCTTAAATTAGAAAACTAATATTTTCACACAGTTATTTGGAAAAATAATGAATACCATGCAACACTTACATATCAATAGTTACTTTTGTGCACAGAACATGTTAGGATTTAGGTGCAAACAGTTTGGATTGCGTGGATTTTGCATCGTAGGAAATGGCGTACGAATGTTGGATCGATGCAGTCTACGACTACGCTCACATTCTCAGGCCCAGTGCTACATTTGTAAATCAGTTTAAAACTATGATTATTTTCACGATTGCTTGAAACGCATACAGTTTAACCCGCATAGCAAAAATGTTATGATTTGCATAGCGCGCGCCAGTACATCATAATTATGCAACGCCAGCGTGGCGTACGTGCCGCTGAACCGGTCGCGCGCAGGCTACAAACTACGCATTTCAACTTTGAACGCCGAACAGCGTGCGACAGGCCTGTTTTTCCACGAGCGATTTCACGCTCCCACGGGGGTCCACAACCATAAAATGCATATCATATGAAGGCATATGTATTTAAAAAAGGTAGAAACAGGATACTAACGGGGTGAAAATCTATTATACCATATTTTTAAACGATTGTTTACAACATCAAAGTTAGAATCCACCTACCCCGCTTATCGTGCTCGGAAAACTCCCGCGAAACTGGCTATGACGTAGATCAGTCTTTCATTGGTTCATGTGATCATCAAAATACGACGTAAATTCATTTGCATAATGTTGCCAAGCGATTTTGGGGAATCCCCCAATCTCGGCGGGAGCAGTAGCAATGGCGTCCAAAACCGTCACAGGTTTCAGGTCTAGAATGCGGGACAAATTTACGGTGCTGCCCCTAGCGGAATGTGATGTACCTACCATAACAATAACATATTCACTAGACAAACTCAAGTAAAACTCGACATCACCGACAACTCCGCGGTTACCGTAAAATTGATATTGTGTTGAGGCGTTGCAAACACGCGCACACTTTGTAAAGCTTTATCTTTATACAGTGACTCTACGCACACAGTAACGATAGTGCCAAATGTACAAAATTTCTATCTTCATTTACTTAGCGACGCCTCGACACAATATCAATTTTATGGTAACTGCGGAGTTACGGGAAGTTCTTGCCGGCGACGTCAAGTTTTACTTGACTTTGTTTTGTGATTTGTATAGGCCATTGAAGACACAACAACTGACATTCGCAGATCGACTTAGCTTCGATTCTAGTCTTAAGCAGGGTCTCAATGCTCTAGTTTCCACAATACACTGCAGTGCGTAGTTTTCCACACGCAACGTTAATGTATGCATGTGTTGTCTTTTTATGTTTGATGGTCACATGTTATATCCTGTGATTTAAGTTTGGCTAGCTTCCCTGTTATGGTTGCTTCCATGAAAAAGTTTGCTTATCCTGTTGTTGAATGGTGCTCTGTTGAAAAAATATGCTGGCGCTTTCAGATGCGCATGATCTAATAGGTTATATTAAAAAGGTATGTAAGGCTGAATAGTTTGTTCTATTCTCGAAAACCTTGCCTGGGCCTGTTATAATCATTTGTGTTTTGTTCCATTTTCAGCACTGGCAAGTGCAGATGGCACTACAAAACCGACACCCACCACCTCAAAACCGACACCCACCACTTCAAAACCGACAACAACCACCTCAAAACCAACACCCACCACTTCAAAACCGACACCCACCACCTCAAAACCGACACCCACCACCACAAAACCAGCACCCACCACCTCAAAACCTGTGAAAACGACAACTTTTAGGCCGGCGTCGACCACCGTGAAGCCTTCTCCAAAAGAACCTGCGGTGGGGAGTTGGAATGTGACGGATAAAGGCAAAGTCTGCGTGCTGTTCAGTGCTGGAATACGCTTCACATTCCAATACCTTAACATGAAGGGTGAGGTAGGTTCACACCGACGGGGTACGTCATGTTCCCCGCATGTCTGGGGTCAATTGCAATGTAATTTAATTATTACTATTACTTAGTTTCCATCCTATTACTATTGCATGCTGAATGCAACATATAAAGTACTATTAAATTTTTCACCAGAACTATTTCACTTTGATTCAACATTTTAGAGAAGTGTTGGGATGTTGAGATCTCCATCTGCTATGTCATGCAATGTGTGTTAATTCTTGAATCACTAGCAGATTAGTTCTCATTTCTGGTTTCAGGTTGGTAAATTATATTTGCACGTAACAACGTAATTGAATTGTTATGCAGTTGAAATTATGTTGAAATGTTTATTAGTACTTAATATAAACGTAATAGGTCAATTACTGTCGCATTGTTTCATATTACTATTATTACGACGCTGTATTTTGGTACAGCCTATTAATATCACTATTCAATATTTGTAATAATTACTATTACGTATTACTATTTCCCTAAACCTGGCACCCCGGGGTTCTCTGTGGGTTCTAATCCCACTTCTGGCACCAATTCATGTTGAGTCCTTACAACATGACACATTCTCTGAGTTCTTGCAGCATGTGCACAAAATCACCATGATATGGGTGCACCTGTTTTTTGCATTTAACTTTTTTGTACCTCATTTCGTAGCATTACAAGTTGTGCTTAGGCGACACCAATTTTATTATTCGGATTACGGACCTGCCAGTGTTTTTTACAATACGGAAATAAATTGCAATTTTGAACTTTTATTTCTGATCAAATCAATGATTTTGTATCAATTAATCATCGTACTGAATACTGTATGTTAAACACTGTTTCATTGGTTGTCACGCATCTTCGGTCTACGATCCAGCGAATCCGCAAAAGTCTAAATTGTCATTAATTGATCTAAACCATGGCTGAACCAGACACTGCATTGTGGTTTTGTATCAAGAAATTTAAGTTTGGCGTTGCTTCCCAAAAGGAAGTAACAAAATTTAAATTGTTCGACACGATCAACAATGTAATTTCCCGTGTTTGTAGCGATGCCACTCTTATATCGAAAGTATGTGTTGGCGTCAAATGTGCGGATTGTTGTCGAAATGACAGCGAGCGTCCTTGCGGATGCTACGTGAGCAATTCAATGTTTAACGCATTTATTTTCTTAAACGATGACAACGTTAGTGCCACCGAAATGAAGCGAAAAGGCAACCAGAAGTCATTTTAGACACAATGCAAAATAGCAATAAAGAAAATAAACTGCCAATGCGCAACACAGGCAAAACCAGTAATGTGCGCATGTTTAATGCACTACTCATTCTGCCTACATGCAACAATCTGAACACCAGATTTTGGCTAATGGCATTGACACACTGGGAAAACGGGTTGTAGACACTCTTTAATGCTTGCATAGTCAGCATCGCATTGTATTACTTCGGAATAGAATAAGTTATATTTGGAGGTACGACAATCAAATCCTAATTATGCTAGTCAAATTAATATTATCACAGCAAGATACATCCTACCTCTAATCTACATGTTTATGGCTGTAATGTTCTCACGCCATAATGGTATCTGCCAAGTCTTGTTAACAGTACTTGTTATTCTAATAGTCTTCTACTTTTATTAAACTTTCATAAAAGTACGTATCTAGTAAGTTTTGATACAAGGCTAAATTATTTTTTTAGCTACATACTCTATGGCTCATATAATAACTCATGTATTTACGCAAAACACCTGTGTAAATACATTTCGCTTGCATTGACTTTTATTTTTATTCCCCCCCTCCTTAACACAAATGTCTACAAAATCTGTAATCCTAACAATAGAATTGGTGTGGCCTTATCTTAAAGATAATTGAATTTTGCACAAGACACTACTAAATGTAGTAATCAACTTTTATATTAATTGTGGGAAACGCAACACACTGCGTCTGTGTGCGTTTGCATAGAATAACTTCTCATCTGTTGATAGTTTCAAACAAAGCTCATTCAAAAATGTCTGATAGAAAGCCGTATGAAAAATACCCCCACGCACAGCAGATACTCTGACAGTTCCTGTGACACGTTACATTTTTAAGTATCCATAAGCAGGAATCTTCCTAGGAAAAATAGCCATTGGCCCATACCAGCTAAATATTGTGGGTCATTTCCGCGATGAGTGGGTTAGTATTTTTCAGCCGGTTATATTTGTTTACATTGTAGACGCGTAATATGCAAATCCAGAAAACAACAGTTCTGTTTAAATCGTATTTTGTTAGACCCTTTTATGTGACAACTTCAAATTTCAGTTGCCAAAAATGTTGTACCAAAAATTAGTACTTTGAGGATCCTTTCGGGCACTGCATTTCAAAAGGGTTAATACAACTGGGTTATTTAACTGAAGTTGTTTATTAACGAAAAATACACTACTACACTAAAGTGCTACGAAAACCATAGAAACATGACTGCAATGCCATGTGTATGGGGAGCTGTTGTTATTTAATCGATATCTACTGATGGGGGATAGGTAATTAGTTAGCTCGAGTTCAGTATATACAACAATGCTAGTAGCTAAAGCGAAAAGATGGCATGCTGATGTTGATTTTCTCTTTGTCACAGAATGTGTCAACACAGATCGATCTACCAACGAACAACAAGTCAGCGCCACCTAGTGCCTGTGGCTTGACTGACTCTCTTGCCATTGACTTCTTCGCCTCGGACAAGAACAACAAAACATGGGCACTTCGACTGGACTTCAATGAGACATCGGCAAAGACTCCCGAGTTCTTTATCAGTTCCATTCAGCTGGGGGTGGTCATTGACCACCGATTCCCGGGCGCTAATGCCAGCCTCCGCGGAGGTAGGTGGCAAGGAGGAGGAGCGATTATTTCAGTTTGTATTATTTGTATTAGTAACTTTCAATTCTGTATGAATTTGCATCACATTTTTTGATGGTTAACCATCATGAATGCTATCAAATTAATTAATACTGATATTAGAGAAGTTGGTTAACCATCACGAATGCTATCAAATTAATTAATACTGATATTAGAGAAATCAACCAACCAAACGTAAACGTAAATGGTTTACTTAGTGCCAAGCTTAGATCAGTTGAGATGACCCAAATCTTTCAGCGCCACGTCTTCTTATATCATGCTGCGTGTTGCTTGGTAGAGTCCGTGATCGTGTCAAAGGTCAGCGATTCGCTGTACAAGAACGCTGTCGGCATGTCGTACCAGTGCGACTCACAGCAGAAACAGATGGACTTTGCGAGCTCTTTGCCTGGCTTCAGCCTACTTAGCCTGGAGACTGACAAGTTGAGATTGGAAGCATTCCGTGACACAAACACGACCAAGTTCTCTGATGGTGAGTTGCAGTACTGTAATGACCATATGTATTGGGACGCTTAACCATTTCAGGTCGATACCCCGCAAGTTATTTAGTTTTTCTGTCTACCAATGATTATGACAGAGGCAGTTTACAGCAGCGCTGCTAACAATGATATTTTGGAATGTCTGATGGACAGTTTTAGTGATGATTCGCATGTTTGCGGAAGGCGATAATGTGTGTTTTCGCTGACTTGTCACTGAAAGTATCGACGAAAGATTGTGACAATCGACTGCTGAAATTGCACCGTTGTATCCACTGATTATTCTAGTTCTAGAATATACCAAGTGTTCCTCTTTGAAACTTATTTCTTGGTGAAAAAAGCAACTGAAGTGAAATAGGTGATATTTTTAATAACTCCCAGGGAATGTCGTTTGCAGTAGTCACACAATGACAGGGCTGCAGACCTAAAATGGTTATAATTAATTAAGTTATCAGCTGTCCCAAAACATGTGGTGCACACAAATAATTCTCGGATTCGCTGTCCCAATACTTAGGGATGTAGACGAGTCACGTTGTCCCTGTTCGATTACCCTGGTGTTACCCCAATACCAAGGCTTTGTAACTTCATCATTTGTTCTTTCTCCCTCTTTGTACCCATGTCATGTGGAGGAGGTATGTAACAAAATGGTGCACTAGTAATGAAGTACAATTATGTATACATATACAACATGGAGTTGTGTACTTTTCTAGATGTATGTACTCCAAAGTAAATTTTCAAACATATTTTATAATTTAGCACATTTTCCGTTAAAATACAAACTTGGCCAAAAGCCCTATTTTGAGACCCCACAAGTAGCAAACAAAACCACATGAACAGATCAAACTGTTTTTATAATATCCAATATACATGTACATATAAATTACACCCAAGTTTTTTAAAACCTTAAATCTTTGATAGTCAACAGAAAATTGATACTTTGAATCTGAAAATTATAATTTCCTTAATTTGCATTAAGGGGACAAAATGTGTTAAAATGGACACCTTTTAGAAGGTTCATTACTTTTGAAGTTTTTATGTAATTGGGCTACAGTACTATTGTTGTATCTGGAATTGTAGAAGGATGTTTCATCTTGATATTGTTATCAAGGTGCATGTGAAATGACTAATGTCCATACAGATTTAAATACAAGTAAACGTGTCTGTTTCAGCCAATCCGTGCCCTGCGGACGTTGCCATTAGCAACATCGTGCCGATCGCTGTTGGTGCCGCCCTGGCGGGCCTTGTTGTCATCGTACTGATAGCATATCTGATTGGTCGACGCAGGACCAAGCGTGGATACGAGTCGGTCTAAACGAAATGGGACACAGGCGATAGAAAATAAATATAAGTGTGGGGGGTGCCTAAAAATCCTATTGAAACAGATTGATTCCTGTGCTGGTAGGACACTGCCTGCGTGTTTCGCTGGCAGGTCTTGTAAATTTGTTAAAATTCTTCAGCATTCTACAAAGTGACCTGGCTTTCCTCCACCAGAGGCCGCTAGTTTGTTTGTGGAATTGCGTGACGCACATCGTAATGATCTTTGTGATATCATGGTAAATGTGAACGGGGGGTTAAAAATATGTGATTCTCGTTAGTTAGGATCATATGTATTCTTCCAGAATCTTGGAAAATGTTACAACTTTGTTGCAATCTCTCACAGGGGATTTTGTGAAGTTATTTGGAATTTAATGTTTGATGGTTTGGTTTGATAAAAATTAATACTAACAAAACAATTCGTTTTCACGGTATGTTAATTTGTGTAAATTTTGTTCAAGCACACTAAAAACTTGTACGTGAGAATTTTAAATACATATTAATGGTTATTAGTTTCTTGTTAAAGCGCACATTTGCCATTGCTTCAATCGCAACTTTGTATACCCCTCTCTGTTAGAACATTGCAATCAATACAGCATTATTACTAAGGGACTTTGTAAATAGTAAAAAATCTAATTTTTTGATCACCCCCCACTCGGCCCAGAAATTGACAGTTGGAGGCAATGTACATGATCATATGCATTATTGCAGCAAGTTTTCAACCAGGAAAAAATGTTTACTACCCAAATGGACCGGAAATACCCACCCACCAATATCAAATTGTTTTTATTCAGATTTTGCTTATGTTTACAAAGTCCCTGTAGGAGAACAAAACTGTGATATTCAGTCTGTGCTGGTTTTTGCGGAAACCGAATTGGCACATTTTTGACATGAGCACAATTACACACAAACGCAAAATTCGTATATTCTATGGTTGAGAGTTGAAATGTCTGAAAAGAAAACTGCATGTCATATAACATTTTATGTTTCTGTTTCTTGTTTAGTTTAAAGGTTATGTAGATTTGGGTCTGTTCAGTCTGCCTGGTGACTGAAAAATGTGTGTAGGAGGAATTTGAATCGGTGAACATTGTGTGCTGTTCAACCGATTTGTTATACAATAATGTAATGAAAAATTTTGGTCGTATTATCTCTTGATGCAAGCTTAGTTAAGACAGATTTCACGTTAGCAATCTGATGATGTAATGTATTATAATAAAATGCGAGTGTGATTTGAATGAATGTGACTGTTTGAATAGACGGGTGCGTGCTGTGTGCGAGATCAATCAATGCAGTGTCCTTGTAAATTCTCAAATTGGGGTGCTGTTGACAGCTACCAGTCGAGGTGTTTTGATGGAGATTCATATCACTGTGTATATTACCTTGTTTGTGTTATTTGTAACCATGGTTGATTGTAGATTGTTAAGTATCAATCTAGTGGTGGATAAATGTGTATGTTAATGCAATACTATATAGCTGCATTGGGAGTACACAAAATCGCCCTCTCGCTTTATTTACCCCAGTTTGTATCCCTCATTGATCAGGCCTGTGTCAGTTTCTCCGTGGATGGAGGCTCACGTCACGATTTTAAAACTATTGAAACTCCCAACAAAATTTGTTGAATTGAATCGTCAAAATATCATTGAAACCAACATTCCAAATATCATGCAAAAATCATAATTTTCAGCAACTTGTTACTATTTCACGAAAATTGTTCGTTTAAAAACGTGACCCAATTCACGATTATTGACTGCACGAAGTTATAATGGAATGTCACAGTGATGAACAGATAAGCACCGACAAGCTAGTTTAAAATGTTAACAAACACTACTTTAATGCCTCCATTATATATAATATGTAAATAATTATATGTTTACATATAAATATATACATATGTATATATATAATTTTTTATTACTATTATGATTTTGGATGTCTCGGTCTTGGATCAGGAGCTGTACACACTAGCTCAGTTTGCTGTAATTGTATCGCATAGGTTTAGTTAGTCATGTATTCGCTTAAGTTATTCAGTGCTTCTCTGCGTCATCACCTATTGGCAGCAACGGCTGATTTTCATGAGCAAATTTTGTTGATTACACACAACAGTACCGGGTGCTTAGACAAGCGATATATATAGACATTGCGAGTTAGATCTTGACTCAAGCCTGATTTGAGCTTTGGTGTGCCTACTGGTTACTTGGTTACTGGTTGTTTCAAAATTGGTGTAAACAGTGTAATAAGTTTCAAAATTCAGTCGTGTTATTTGGTCTTGTACAGTGTTTCCGTGACGACGGTCATTCCAAAAATCAGCCCTACAAGTTGGGCTTACATAGATGTTCCCCAACCGATTCTTGCACATTGTGATGGCTCACAGATTGGGCAAGTTGACGGCTCACAGATTGGGCAGGTTGGTGGCTCACAGATTGGGCAAGTTGACAGCTCACAGATTGGGCAGGTTGGTGTCTCACAGATTGGGCAGTATGGCGGCTCACAGATTGAGCAAGTTGACGGCTCGCAGGTTGGTGGCTCACAGATTGAGCAAGCTGACGGCTCACAGATTGGGCAGGTTGGTGGCTCACAGATTGAGCAAGTTGACGGCTCACAGATTGGGCAGGTTGGTGGCTCACAGATTGAGCAAGTTGACGTCTCACAGATTGGGCAGGTTGTTCATGTAAATCGGCCTATGTACAGTTGCATGTGGTAAATAAATTCCAATGTGTGCCGTTTGATTCTGTCGGTGTAAACATGTAACAAGATGTCTCCGAATGTGCGTTTACATGATGATTTATCACAATAAATTCTGTTAAAATTCAAGTCTGCTTATTTTGTTTACAAGTATTAAAATGTGTAGGGAATAGACTTATTTTATGAAATTATAGATTTTTGGATACACTGAATTTGGATAAATGTTGGGTGATGTTAGTAAATAAATTTGAAAGTGTAAAGATCTGAAGGTCATAAATTAAAATTTGATATTCCCAACTTTGATAGGCCTGTGCATCTTAATACCTGGTTTGCTGCGTTGGCTCATCTGAGTAAAAACAGCAACACCATCAACACTCCCAGTGTTTCTTTATTCTAGTTCTCCAATACGTCTCTCTAAACTGTTTGTTCTTCATGGAAGCGAACTTTGAGAACCCTGACTAGACACTGGCAGATCCTAATACTAGATGGTCCAATGGTCTATACACCAATTATCAAATTGGTTGTGGGTCAATACACATATTTCCAAATTGATGGTGGGTTCTGTACAGCAATTTCCAAATTGATGGTGGTACTTGCAATGATTTCTAAATTAATGGTGGGTCCATACACTGATTTCTAAATTGATGATGGGTCACTACACCGATTTCCAAATTGGTTGTGGGTCAATACACCAATTTCCAAACTGGTGGTGGGTTCGCTGAATGATTTCCAAATTGGTGTAGTTCCTTCATTAAACACCGACGGAGCCGAGTTTCTGGGAAATCTTGACTTGCATTAGACGGAGAGTCAAATCGGGATATCGACGCTGCTTCCCCTGGTGGCACGTTAATCGGGACTCGGCTTGAACTTGTTGATGAAGACTTTTATGGCTCCAGAGAAATCAGCCGACACTAGCGCCTCCCCCTGGGAATCTAAGGAACTAACGTCTGGCTTCTCGGTCGTGTTTGATTCAACGCTCGCAAACTGCGGTCGGATGATGAGATGGGGCGAGGGGGAAAAGATGGCGACTGTGACAACCGCCAAGTGGGCTGCAAGAGAAACAATTAGATGTGTTTATTAGACTAAAACATTCAAAGATACAAACAGCATAACGCAATAAGCATAATGACAGCATAGTATTCAATAAACAAACAATCCTTTACACAGTTTATTTAAATTATCCATGGCACTTGTTTATCCTTCAGCTGCCAAGTGTAATAAATCATGGATAAAAGAAAAACACAAATATTCATTGGATCAATGAAAAAAAGACAAATTATTTGAGAGGTTTTTTTAGTAGCATCAGACAAAAAATTAATAAGCACCTTTACAAAAAAAAATATTACAAAATAGCAGTGGACAATTGCACCAGATGACGGCCAATTGGGTTGTGAGAAAAACAATTAGAACTAAACAACTCGGAATCTGATGTGACAATCCTAATTATGTATGCACGTGACTTCCGCCAAGCTTCATCTCAGCAATCTTGTTTATTTGTACACACACACACAATGTTAATATTAAATCAAATTTTCCCGCAAACTGTTCTAGCTCAAATAACCGAGCCAGTTGTTTTTGTCGCAAAGAAAAATGGGCCAATATTTCAATAAAAATAGGACGCAATTCAGAATCAAACATGATTATCGTGTTTACTTTGGTAGCATTTTTATGTGATTTGAAAGTGTCACATTTATGTCACATTTAAACAGAGTGATGATGATGAAGGTCGGCTGCGACAGGTGGTCAACAAAGCATCCAGGTATACATCCCAACGATTGTCTCGGTCAAGCGCATGTGTCAATGATTAATAATTAATTTCATTTTAACACTAAGTTCCATTTCAGACGTGAACAATTTAAAAAACTCCTAGATTAAACCCGGCATTTATCTGCTTGTAAATGCAATTATTATTATATCTAATTCTTGCAACAATATCACAACACTGCCAAAATGGATAACACAACTTGGCTGCCAGATAGCACTGCTCTATGTTAGTGTGTTGCCATGGTTACGCACCTTTGATGCTTTCCCAGTAGCTGTTGCGGTCTCTGCGACCGCCTGACACGTCGTGCTGTGTCCGCCAGACGTAGACTGCCTGGTCTTCTGAGCCACAGATGATGTACTTGCCGTCATGGCTGAAATGCCAATGGATCAATCTCTGAACAAGCTTGGTAAATGGGTGAGATAATGGAAACTCATAAGGTGAGATGAGAGTTAACCTACCTGTTGCGTTAATGAAAAATGTAGTACATGTGTACCTAGAAAATGCTGATATTTGAAATAAAAAATGGGCCAAGAGGCCCGGAAGTCCTTTGGACTAATACGTCGATATGTGACCCCGGCTGACCAAATGAGTGATAAGTTGGAAAAATTGTAACATTGTTTTCTTACATCCTTGTAAAGGTTGGGTAGGGTGATTTACACGGTTTCAAAAATTATGACTGCTACAAAAATTGGCAAAGTTATGGAGCATTGAACATGGTAAGGGTCAAAAAGTGAAAATGAAGAAAACGGCTGTTAAAGTTTTATAAATTATATATGCAAATGGATTGCATGGAAATATTACATGCATGACATTCAAACGTGGCTCATCCTGAAACAACCAAATGTCAACCATTAGAAGAGTCAACATAGTTCTGCTACACACAAGAAATCTGTATTTGATTGAATCATTCTAGTATCATCAGCATATAGTAGAACATACATTTTCATCATCATCATTACAAAGGTTGTTGTAAATTTCACCAGCTGCCATGTCAAGTCCCTTATAATTATGACTAACACTGTTCAAAATCATTCAGGTAAATAGCAAATAACAAAGGAGACACGTTTTCTCGTTGTGGTAACTCTACATCACATCAGAAGAAGGCTGACACAGCCCCCAAAAATGCAAAATTTGTACACTATCTAGTGATGTGGTTTTGAGAAGGGCCCTTGAGACTATCCCCTAGCAGTAGATTTTGTGTACTGTGTCAAAAAAGGAACCTGGAAGCCTCTGCCAGTGACCAATTACAGATTAGTCATAGTTTCCGTCAGGTAGCCTGGCCCTCCACAATGAGGTGTGACAGATGTTGTAGGAAAAGGGATTAGCCAGATAGAGCTGCAGCAGCTGCTGCTGCAGTTGACAATTTAGTTAGCAAATTTAGCATTTATGGGGACCTTTGGTGCCCTTAGAATGAAAAATAGGCAAAATATGAAAATTTACCAGTTTTGGGGTCCTTTTTGGGGGGTCATTAGGTGCCCTTAGAATGATTCAATCAAATACAGATTTCTTGTGTACAGTGATACTACCACATGAAATGTATAGGCAAAATTAGAGAAAATATTACATTTTTACCAGTTTCGGGGTCCTTGGAGGCCCTAGGGAGCCCTTAGAATGATTCAATCAAATACAGATTTCTCGTGCATAGTGCCAGTGCCCTAAGATATGTCTATGCAAAATTAGAGAAAAAGTTGCTGAACGGTTTCTGAGATACAGTAGCTAACGGCGCACGGCGGACGCACAGTGATGGCAGTAGTCCCTTGGACCTACGGCCAAAGGACTAACAAATTATGTGAACGGAGTGCAGACGTATGGGCAGGTTGGATGGCAGGATGTATTGGCAATTTGGAAGAGTTTAGTTAGCTGAATAAATGTTTCCTTTTTTCCATATACCACAGGCATGCAGAAACACATGGCTATTTTAGTAAATTTTGATGGGCACTGTGCATAGATGCATCTTAACAGAGCTGGAGGCAAGTGATTTTGACAACATTTGATCAGCATGTCAATGAAATCATGCGTGGCTATGAAAAAATTTCAGATTTTTCTCAGGTACAGTTTCCTTATAATCTGACAAAACATTAACATTGGCGCCAGTGGAAAATCTAATAGAGGTCTCTGCCCTTATATAGCAGTGGACTTTTTAATACCTTCCCAACAGCCACCTGCCTACAGCGGCCAGATTCAAGTTTCTTGTCATTAAAACAACCCCTGTAGAGTGGCCAACTGCCTAATGCAACTAGTGGCCAGCTTTTCAGGCCATTAATTTTACCCGCATGCAGTGGCCACTTGGCAATTGAAAACCCCCATCTCTAATGGTTTTAACCTTAACAGTCACAGCCCCAAAGATTCAATACTTGCTTTTAACTATATTCAGTAACCAAGACTACATCCAGTGATGAAGGCTACAAAATGGCTTCCTTACCTGAAACTGGCCTTAATCTGACTGCTGTTGTTTGCGCTGCCCTTGTATTTACAGGTCAAGGTCAGGTCACGCAGATCATAGATCCTCACCCTTGAATCGTTCGATGTCACAAGAAGCTGTTGAAAAAATAGCAAAATATGTTGTTTTCATTGGCCTTTTAAACACTCATAAATTTAAAATGAGCTTAGACCCATCCATGGGGCAACAAACCATTGTGCCACCTGGGGAATAACCGACCACTTTGTCCACTGAAAAACGTAAATAATTCTAAATAACTACCGTCATGTTGTTTTCTTCAAATATATCGCCAATTGGTAGATCAGAGGCCAATTATCCAAGGAAGCGAATCAATATAGGAAGAGACGAGTGCACCTCGGATGCATTTTTGTTTAGTAGTTGTATAGTTTTCAAAACAGGTGCCTCGGGAGGATACTGTGAATCTACTGGCCAAACGAAATCTCCAATAACACAAACTCTCTCGAGGTTAAACACCGCACATGGAGATGGACTAGACAAGTCTGCAGAATGCCGCTGACATCCATTCCAAGAGTGGCCATGCTCCAGACCCCTGGTGGCAAGTGAGCGAGGGGGAGACCCAAGGAGACATGGAGGAGATCAGTGGAGCGGGAGATGAAGACACTCGGGTGGAGCTGGAGCCAAGTAACGAAGCTGGTAGCAGACAGACAACATTGGCATTCTTTGGTGTCGGCCTTATGTGTGAACCCACACGAAGAGGATTTAGTAAGTTGAATAGAGAGCACGAGAGTGTAGTGGTTAGCACATCCGCCTGGCATGCAAGCGCTCTGAGTTCGAAACCTGGGCCGGGCTGGCATGATATTTGGTGTAAAAACCTGGCTCTCAACATTGGGGACTATGTATCCCTCGTGACTCGGAGATCACGTTAATGTCAGTCCCATCTCAATTTGGAACATAAAAGAACCACTGAGGACGACAACCACCCTGGCAGTGACCACCCTCAGTCCCAGCATAGAAAGGTCGGCTTGGCGATAATGTTCTGAAAAAGGCTGACTAGTTGAATGAGGCTTCATAAAACCATAACATTCTAACAACAATATATAGAGACTAGTCAGTTAGTAGAATGTTACCGAGCACTGGAAATTAGAAAAAATAGTTTAGAAATATATTTGATCGATAACATGATTATAATAAAATTATGATCACCCTACCTTGTCTTCCCCAGGGAAGGGTTCAAGACCAGTAATCTTGCGACCACGAGCATTCTTTCCTCGGGTGGATCTGACGTGGATCTGAGTGTAATACTTGAGTTGCTGCAACATAAAAATGAGAAGCTCACATTCTGTCTTCACTTTCTGTCTTCACATTCTGTCTTCACTTTCTGTCTTCACATTCTGTCTTCACTTTCTGTCTTCACTTTCTGTCTTCACTTTCTGTCTTCACATTATGTCTTCACTTTATGTCTTCACTTTCTGTCTTCACTTTCTGTCTTCACTTTCTGTCTTCACTTTCTGTCTTCACTTTCTGTCTTCACTTTCTGCCTTCACATTCTGTCTTCACTTTCTGTCTTCACTTTCTGTCTTCACTTTCTGTCTTCACTTTCTGTCTTCACTTTCTGTCTTCACTTTCTGTCTTCACTTTCTGTCTTCACTTTCTGTCTTCACTTTCTGTCTTCACTTTCTGTCTTCACATTCTGTCTTCACTTTCTGTCTTCACTTTCTGTCTTCACTTTCTGTCTTCACTTTCTGTCTTCACATTCTGTCTTCACTTTCTGTCTTTGGTATTGCTTACTGATCAAAATTAAATCTGTCAAGGCCAGGCACGGCAGGTAGATACAATTATTTTTTAATTTGTGCAAAGTGTGCAATTTTGTTTCCCCAAAGGATGGAACGGATCATACCGAGTAAAAATATATTGAAAGTTTTTTGGTCAGATCCCCGTTTCCATGGTAACTAACAAAACAGCTGCCTTTGTGAGCAAATAATGGCAAATTTTGGAAACACTGCCATTTTTTAGCACATATAATTATAATTCTTACAAATCCATGTTCTGCATCTATTGTGAAATGATCAGAGCATTTGTTCCATGTTTTGTTTTTATTTAAAAAATAATTTGTTTGTAAAGTGTGAAAACAAATCTTGGTTTTTTCTTTCAAACTATTGATGATTTTTAAAAAGTGTCTGATCATTTCACAGAGCATTGTCTGCTGAATGAAACACTGAAAACCTTATTTGAATAGCAGATAACTCCCAGAGATATCCCGTTTCCAAATGCAGCAATTTGAGAAAATGACCGTCAAAGATTGCATAATGGATTTGATTACTTGATATCGACATGTTTCATCCGTGACTAAGACTCACTTAGAGGTATGTAATTGTTATAGAAGTTAACTTTATTGACAGTATGCATATAGAGATATCAAAATCTGGCAGAAAAGCATTTTTGAGTATTTTTTGTACACCAGCGTGTCTGGCCTTAAAACGCACAGTCACCGGGTCGTTATCCATCAAATTCCATGATCGGTTCCCTAGAATCTTGCTGATCTCTAGCTTCTAAATTCAGCACCATATCTGTAGGACTTACGAGAAATCAATGTGACACCCCAAGGCAGTTACGTCAACATCTGTTTGTCATTAGTTATAACCGCCGGGGCTTAACGTTGATAGCAGTGTTTACGTGGGGTGGTGTTTTCTTCATAGGAAAATTGCAAGTATTTCATTAAAACCAAAATTTATGTGACACCTGAACTTAATCGATAGTGATGCCACCTGTTGAATGGGTCATACATTAAAACACATTGATATCTTTTCAGTGAATGAACGACGGTGAATGAAAGTTTATTTGGTTACTCGGGTACTGTTATTACAAGTATGAACATGATTACAGTTTCATCGAGCAACTCAGGAGATTCTCTGGAAACCCCCAGGGGCTTATTACGAGAACCACCTGTAGTTAGGTACCCTGGTAATGTAATCATTGAACAAATGTTTTAGATTTGACGCAAATAAAAAATTACAACCAGGCATCATAACCCAATCTAATCAAACACAAATCTAACACTGTGATGCAGAGATAATTGAACAGTCTAGTGAACACTGGAGAATACTTGTCAAACGAGTAGCTATGATAATATAGAAATATGACGTCACATAACACTTATGATAATAGTTAGTATTATATAGACAGTAGGACACATAGACAGTGTCAGGCAAATAATATAGATAGTAGGACACATAGACAGTGTCAGGCAAATAATATAGATAGTAGGACACATAGACAGTGTCAGGCAAATAATATAGATAGTAGGACACATTGACAGTGTCAGGCAAATAATATAGATAGTACGACACATAGACAGAGTCAAGCAAACAATATAGATAGTAGGACACATAGACAGTGTCAGGCAAATAATATAGATAGTAGGACACATAGACAGTGTCAGGCAAATATTATAGATAGTAGGACACAGAGACAGTGTCAGGCAAATAATATAGATAGTAGGACACAGAGACAGTGTCAGGCAAATAATATAGATAGTAGGACACAGAGACAGTGTCAGGCAAATAATATAGATAGTAGGACACATAGACAGTGTCAAAGAAATAATATAGATAGTAAGACACATAGACAGTGTCAGGCAAATAATATAGATAGTAGGACACGTAGACAGTGTCAGGCAAATAATATAGATAGTAGGACACATTGACAGTGTCAGGCAAATAATATAAATAGTAGGACACGTAGACAGTGTCAGACAAATAATATAGATAGTAGGACATATAGACAGTGCCAGGCAAATAATATAGATAGTAGGACACATAGACAGTGTCAAATAAAAATAATATAGATAGTAGGACACAGACACAGTATCAGGCATATAATATAGATAGTAGGACACATAGACAGTGTCAGGCAAATAATATTGATAGTAGGACACATTGACAGTGTCAGGCAAATAATATTGATAGTAGGGCACATAGACTGTGTCAGGCAAATAATATAGATAGTAGGACACATAGACAGTGTCAGACAAATAATACAGATAGGACACATAGACAGGGTCAGACAAATAATATAGATAGTAGGACACATAGACAGTGTCAGACAAATAATATAGATAGTAGGACACATTGACAGTGTCGGACAAATAATATAGATAGTAGGACACATTGACAGTGTCAGGCAAATAATATAGATAGTAGGACACATTGACAGTGTCAGGCAAATAATATAGATAGGACACATAGACAGGGTCAGACAAATAATATAGATAGTAGGACACATAGACAGTGTCAGACAAATAATATAGATAGTAGGACACATTGACAGTGTCAAACAAATAATATAGATAGTAGGACATATTGACAGTGTCAGACAAATAATAAAAGGCAATTCAGTGCAGGGTGTAAGGTAATGATAGATTATGTTCTAGTTTCAACCAAGATGAAACATTATATTTTGTGGACATCTGAGATGAACCCTTAGCAAAGAGGCAGGGCCGTCTCACCTCTGTACTGTAGAAGATGCAGAGACCATCGTATGTGCCAACGACCGCGAACTTGCCGTTCATACAGAAGTTGACAGCGGTGATGAGCTTCGACTGACCTCCGACCTCGTTCCACAGCGCCACCTTCTTGTCGGGGATACTCCACAGGCGAAGCTTGCCATCTAGTGAGCCGCTCAGGAAGTAGCGATCATCCTACGGTAAAACGAGAGGTCAGTTCGACAGGTGGCAACGGTGACTGGGCGCACACGTAATATACAGGAAGGCCATGTTTGTCATTTGTGGCTCTGACACGCTGCCAGGAAGATCAGAGATGCAATTTAAGATCTTGCTTTATTCATTGTATTATTTTATATTTACTGCAACTGTTGTGCGACATTCACTGTGTTCCAAGTGTGACATTCACTGTGTTCCAAGTGCGACATTCACTGTGTTCCAAGTGTGACATTCACTGTGTTCCAAGTGCGACATTCACTGTGTTCCAAGTGTGACATTCACTGTGTTCCAAGTGCGACATTCACTGTTCCAAGTGTGACATTCACTGTGTTCCAAGTGCGACATTCACTGTGTTCCAAGTGTGACATTCACTTCCAAGTGTGACATTCACTGTGTTCCAAGTGTGACATTCACTGTGTTCCAAGTGTGACATTCACTGTGTTCCAAGTGCGACATTCACTGTGTTCCAAGTGTGACATTCATTTCCAAGTGCGACATTCACTGTGTTCCAAGTGTGACATTCACTGTGTTCCTTCGGGTGGAGGGTGACGTACCTTGGGGTGGAGGGTGACATACCTTGGGGTGGAGGGCGACGTACAATGGGGTGGAGGGTGATGCACCCTGGGGTGTAGGGTGACATACCCTCGGGTGGAGGGTGACATACATTGGGGTGGAGGGTGACGTACCTTGGGGTGGAAGGCAATGGCAGTGACAAAGTCGATGTGTTGGAAGCAGCAGAGACATTCCCTGCGGGAGACGTGCCACAGCCGCACCGTCTTGTCCATCGACGACGACAGCAGAAAGTAGTTCTACAACCAACCTCCATGTCACGACCACAACCTCAACATCCATGTCACGACCACAACCATCATGTCATGACCTCAACCTTCATGTTACGACCACAAGCTCCATGTCACAATCTCAATGTCACAACCTCCATGTCATGACCACAACCTCAACCTCCATGGCATGACCACAGCCTCCATGTCATGACCTCAACTTCCATGTCACAACCACAACCTCAATGTCACGACCACAACCTCAATGTCACGACCACAACCTCAATGTCATGACCACAACCTCAATGTCATGACCTCAAACTCGATGTTATGACCACAATCTCCATGTCACAATCTCAATGTCACAACCTCCATGTCATGACCTCAACCTCCATGTCATGACCACAACCTCCATGTCATGATCTCAACTTCCATGTCACAGCCACAACCTCAATGTCACAACCACAACCTCAATGTCATGACCACAACCTCAATGTCACAACCACAACTTCAATGTCATGACTACAGCCTCAGTGTCATGGCCACAACCTCTTTGTGTCACAACTACAACCTCAATATCATGACTACAACATCCCTGTCACAACTACAACCTCAATATCATGACTACAACATCCCTGTCACAACTACAACCTCATACCCTCAATGTTATGACCACAACACAATCTCATTATCACAACCACAAAAGAACATTTATATCTTGACAACACAACTTTTGTATCATGACCACAACATAACCTCAATATCCTGACCACAACACAACCTTGTTGTCATGACCACAACAAAACTTCATTATCATGACCATGGCACAACCTGTATATAATAGTCATGGTCATCCACTTGTGACACTGTGACTACACTTATCAAGAACAACAGACACAACCTTGCTGTTATGACAATACATGTTCCACCTTGTTATCTTGTGATGACAAAACACAGTAACCTCAATGATATGACCACTTGCATATGACACAAACTTGACATGCTATGAATATTAACATTTTGATCCCCATTTAATTATTTTTAAGAGAGGGCTCCGTCATTCTGCCTGTGCATACAGTGGAACCCCGCTTTACCCTCACCTCAGTAATACAGCCACCTTTCAATTAAGGTCACCCCGGGACAGTCCCTTCCGTTGCAATCAAGTATAGGAAATTAGTCCCACTAATAAGGTCACGTCGCTATTCCGTTTCGACCTGTCTTTAGCAGATCTTGATCACGCACTGATGTCATGTGACAAGGCTCAGATTTTGGCTGATAAGTCTACAGCAGTAGGAGACCACTGTCTGGCCACAGGACACTCAGTGTCCATGGACAACACCAAGGTCTTGGTCCGAGAACAGGACTGGCACAAGTGGAAAGTAAAGGAGGCCATCTACATCAAACAGAGAGTCCTTACAATGAACTGAGACCAGGGATACCACCTGCCCACCATCTACATCAAACAGAGAGTCCTTACAATGAACTGAGACCAGGGATACCACCTGCCCACCATCTACATCAAACAGAGAGTCCTTACAATGAACTGAGACCAGGGATACCACCTGCCCACCATCTACATCAAACAGAGAGTCCTTACAATGAACTGAGACCAGGGATACCACCTGCCCGCCATCTACATCAAACAGAGAGCCCCTACAATGAACTGAGACCAGGGATACCACCTGCCCACCATCTACATCAAACAGAGAGTCCTTACAATGAACTGAGACCAGGGATACCACCTGCCCACCATCTACATCAAACAGAGAGTCCTTACAATGAACTGAGACCAGGGATACCACCTGCCCGCCATCTACATCAAACAGAGAGTCCTTACAATGAACTGAGACCAGGGATACCACCTGCCCACCATCTACATCAAACAGAGAGTCCTTACAATGAACTGAGACCAGGGATACCACCTGCCCACCATCTACATCAAACAGAGAGTCCTTACAATGAACTGAGACCAGGGATACCACCTGCCCACCATCTACATCAAACAGAGAGCCCTTACAATGAACTGAGACCAGGGATACCACCTGCCCACCATCTACATCAAACAGAGAGTCCTTACAATGAACTGAGACCAGGGATACCACCTGCCCACCATCTACATCAAACAGAGAGTCCTTACAATGAACTGAGACCAGGGATACCACCTGCCCACCATCTACATCAAACAGAGAGTCCTTACAATGAACTGAGACCAGGGATACCACCTGCCCGCCATCTACATCAAACAGAGAGCCCTTACAATGAACTGAGACCAGGGATACCACCTGCCCACCATCTACATCAAACAGAGAGTCCTTACAATGAACTGAGACCAGGGATACCACCTGCCCACCATCTACATCAAACAGAGAGTCCTTACAGTGAACTGAGACCAGGGATACCACCTGCCCACCATCTACATCAAACAGAGAGTCCTTACAGTGAACTGAGACCAGGGATACCACCTGCCCACCATCTACATCAAACAGAGAGTCCTTACAATGAACTGAGACCAGGGATACCACCTGCCCACCATCTACATCAAACAGAGAGTCCTTACAATGAACTGAGACCAGGGATACCACCTGCCCACCATCTACATCAAACAGAGAGTCCTTACAGTGAACTGAGATCAGGGATACCACCTGCCCACCATCTACATCAAACAGAGATCCCTTATAATGAACTGAGACCAGGGATACCACCTGCCCACCATCTACATCAAACAGAGATCCCTTACAATGAACTGAGACCAGGAATACCACCTGCCCACCATCTACATCAAACAAAGATCCCTTACAATGAACTGAGACCAGGGATACCACCTGCCCACCATCTACATCAAACAGAGAGTCCTTACAGTGAACTGAGACCAGGGATACCACCTGCCCACCATCTACATCAAACAGAGAGTCCTTACAGTGAACTGAGACCAGGGATACCACCTGCTCGCCATATACAACCAGATCATTTTGCCAAAGTCTGAACCACGTCACATGACATCAGTGTGTGAACAAGATCCGCTGTAGACGGGTCGAAAGTTTCAACTATAATCCAACGTAAGTTAAATTTTTGCCACACACAGAATGATGACGCTAGCAAGCACTAGCCACACATGACCTCTGACCTTTGACCAGGAGATGTCGAGCAGGTCCCCAGTGTGACCCTTGTAGATGCAGAAGGGTTTCTTCATGAATGGGGCGTGTGCGTCCTCCTCCTCCTCCCTTTCTTCTCCCTGGGGCTGCGGGCACACAAACAGATTCACATCCATAATGGGGTAAATAGGACTAGCTGGCCTTCAGTCAGAAATAGTTGTTTGCCAGTCTTGAATCAATCAGGCCTGTGTGGAGGCCATCTGTGTCAGTCACACCTGCTATTGATCAGATTAGTTTTTTACTGACAGACCAGTTTCATTTGAGCCTTTTGCTTAATTAATCCTGATCCATTTGATTTGTTTCACCACCAGTTGTGCCAACGATACTCATTAATGTGGGCCCTTAGACATGGAACTATTAGTTAATGTAGTAACCAGCTGGCCCACTTGAAATTCCACCAGTCTTATCAGTTGTAATGACCTGTCTTGGCCAGTCATCTGTCAGTCTTGAAGACAGGCAGACAGGTCTCTGGCTAAGCCCCTGGGGTTCAGCAACTTTTAAAATACAACATTTTGATAATTTTTTTTAAACATTGGGCTATGTGAGAAACAACACCCACAGCAACCATCCAATTAGTATTTTATTGGTTTTTAATTATTTGTCGAGGAAAATGAACCGGACATAGAAAGATGGGATTATAAGGCAGGCATCTCGGCGAAAATAAACAAATTTATGGCACATGGCCTAGTCAGCTTTTTTTGGCTCACATGCAGAATATACTAGTGACTTAATACCTGGTTTGTTGGGGGCGGCTATAAATGGTGGCATGGCATGGCATGGCATGGCATGGCATGGCATGGCACACAGAACAGAAGAAACACAAAGTCTGGTCTATGATTTGTGGCTATCATTAGCAATGCTCAAGTCAACACATATTAAGAATGAGACCAGGCATGAATTGAGTGACACCTCGTTCAAGTTTGTACAAGTTTATTTGCTGGATCTGCACAATCTGCAGATTACGTTGCGCAATCCTTACACCTGAAGATGGTGCTGCACATTATGCGCAGCAGAAATGTGTCACTATTTGGTGCATAGTAATAACAAGTTTGTGGTATGATTTTACAACATTTACACACACACGTTGCACAAGCGATGGAGCAGAGTGGATGACATCTACCGCAGATTTGTTTTTGCCCAAAATTAATTTGAAACGAAGCAGTTTTAATGAATAAAGTAGAAACAATATGCTACGGCCAATTTCTTTAAAATCATTCCCATCAATCCATAAGTAAAGAGCTGACAGAATCAGATGATTGTTAGAAGTATCTCTATAGTTTCTGTTGTATCATTGAATTATATTGTAAACCATGTAACTAATTGTAATAATCACAATAAGTAGTTATCACAATTTAAATTATTAAGTAATTAAACTCGACCATAGTAGTTAATCAAGCGATGAAACTGCTACCCGGTCTAGTGGAGGAATTCTGGTAACCATGGTAACAAAAACATCAATGTTTACCAATTAAGTAACACAAATTTTTTTATGAATTGACAGAATGTGAATGGGTATAAAACTTGTTCCTCTTTCCAGGGTAAAGTTAGAAGTCAGGGTAGGTTGATTCAACCCTATTCTTCGCTCATGAGTGAAAATATGCAACATTTTTGTCAATGGGTAAAGACTTTGTAGGTGCAAAAATTTCACGCCACACTGGTAAAGATCTTGGGTTCCTCAAAGCAGTTAACTACTTCTAAACCACAAGCAACCAGCCGCAGTAACTACGGAGCCCAGGGTCGTTCTCAAGGTCACTACGGGGGTTGTGGATGGGATTAACCACGCTTTCCCTGAGTGGTGCAAGCGTTTCTATTTACAGCCGTTTCCGTGCCTCTGCATCCAGCCACTAAATGGAAGGCACGCTAAAGCTTGGGTCTTCGAATGCAGGATCACCACAGAATGTTGGGGGTCACAGCAAGGTCATACCGGGGTCACCACAAGTTCAAAGTTCACCACCACTTACCTTACCACTGCACAAATCCTAAGTGGAGAATGTTCACATGACTTGGTTACGACTTAAAATGAAATCTGATTAACAAATTTTAATGTTTCAATCTTATTTAATGTAATTGTAATATTTTAATTTATCTGCATTTATTAAATGTTTTTAATAAGTACTTCCATTTGACGCTCTTCACTTTATAAGTTGAAGGCTGTAAATGGTCTACATAACAATTAGGCCAAATCTTAAAAATTGCTCATCTTATATTGACAAACTTTACAACGTATTATATCTATGTGAAAAGGCAGTTACTTATGATGTAATTTGCATGCCCGTAACCATGGTGATCACATAATCTTGGAAATGTTGATACAGGTGATTTTTCAGGAATTATTATAGAAAATTATATATAAATTTATCAAATCAATAAAAAATATATTTATATTATTAAATATTTGTTATGTAAATTACTCACAAAAGGGACCAGATTTTGCTACTTCATATCCACTCTTAGAAATTCCTAAAAGACAACAAAGATTTATGACCCAGAAACAGTGACACTTGACAGAGATGTGACTTGTCATGACACCTGACACATGACGACACTTGACAGTGGTGTGACGCGTGATGACACATGACAGATATGTGACGTGATGATACCTGAGAGATGTGATGCATGATGAGACTTGACAGAGATATGACGTGTAATAACACTTGACAGAGATATGACACGTGATGACACTTGACAAGAGATGTGATGTGTGATGATACTTGACAAGGGGTGTGACGTGTGATGATACTTGACAAGAGATGTTACATGTGATGACACTTGACAAGAGATGTGACGTGTGATAATACTTGACAAGAGATGTGACGGGTGATGATACTTGACAAGAGATGTGACATGTGATGATACTTGACAAGAGATGTGACGTGTGATGATACTTGACGAGATGTGACGTGTGATGACACTTGACAGAGATGTGACAAGGACCCCAATGTAAAGAAATCCAGTGTACATTTTAATAATTTGCAATGTATAGCTGGGCTACCCTAAATAAAGATATTGTGTTATTATTACAAGTGATGACACTTGTCAGAGACATGACGCGTGATAACACTGACCTCAGTGGCTGACGTTTCGGAGGTGGCATCACTCTGGGAATTGATACTTTCCTGAGACGGAGCAGGTGACACTCGACTCACACCACCTGTGGTGACACATCAAACTGACACATGACACAAGAGACCGACTGGTGACACGCAACTGACACAAAACCAAAGTGACGTGTGACACACAGAAGACACTGAATCAAATTGGGGTAAAATTAATGGCAAAGAAGTGACACCAGATTGACACATGAAATGTGATGTGGATAAATAGACAATCTGTCTGTCGTATGTTGATGCAATGTAGATAAACACCAAAATCTGTATTTTTTTGCATAAAATTAATAAAACGTTTCTCACAAACTAGCTACATGAATCCTACCTTCCATATACATGTATTTGTGTTGCATGTCAATAAAGTAGCTACATGTATCCTACCTTCCGTATACATGTATTTGTGTCGCATGTCAATAAAGTAGCTACATGAATCCTACCTTCCGTGTACATGTATTTGTGTTGCATCTCAACAAAGTAGCTACATGAATCCTACCTTCCGTGTACATGTATTTGTGTCGCATGTCAATAAAGTAGCTACATGTATCCTACCTTCCGTGTACATGTATTTGTGTTGCATGTCAATAAAGTAGCTACATATATCCTACCTTCCGTGTACATGTATTTGTGTTGCATGTCAATAAAGTAGCTACATGAATCCTACCTTCCGTGTACATGTATTTGTGTTGCATGTCAATAAAGTAGCTACATGAATCCTACCTTCCGTGTACATGTATTTGTGTCACATGTCAATAAAGTAGCTACATGAATCCTACGTTCCGTGTACATGTACTTGTGTCGCATGTCAATAAAGTAGCTACATGTATCCTACCTTCCGTGTACATGTATTTGTGTTGCATGTCAATAAACTAGCTACATGAATCCTACCTTCCGTGTACATGTACTTGTGTCGCATGTCAATAAAGTAGCTACATGTATCCTACCTTCCGTGTACATGTATTTGTGTTGCATGTCAATAAAGTAGCTACATGTATCCTACCTTCCGTGTACATGTATTTGTGTTGCATGTCAATAAAGTAGCTACATGAATCCTACCTTCCGTGTACATGTACTTGTGTCGCATGTCAATAAAGTAGCTACATGAATCCTACCTTCCGTGTACATGTATTTGTGTTGCATGTCAATAAAGTAGCTACATGTATCCTACCTTCCGTGTACATGTACTTGTGTCGCATGTCAATAAAGTAGCTACATGTATCCTACCTTCCGTGTACATGTATTTGTGTCGCATGTCAATAAAGTAGCTACATGTATCCTACCTTCCGTGTACATGTATTTGTGTCACATGTCAATAAAGTAGCTACATGTATCCTACCTTCCGTGTACATGTATTTGTGTCATATGTCAATAAAGTAGCTACATGTATCCTACCTTCCGTGTACATGTATTTGTGTTGCATGTCAATAAAGTAGCTACATGAATCCTACCTTCCGTATACATGTATTTGTGTTGCATGTCAATAAAGTAGCTACATGTATCCTACCTTCCGTATACATGTATTTGTGTCGCATGTCAATAAAGTAGCTACATGAATCCTACCTTCCGTGTACATGTATTTGTGTTGCATCTCAACAAAGTAGCTACATGAATCCTACCTTCCGTGTACATGTATTTGTGTCGCATGTCAATAAAGTAGCTACATGTATCCTACCTTCCGTGTACATGTATTTGTGTCGCATGTCAATAAAGTAGCTACATATATCCTACCTTCCGTGTACATGTATTTGTGTTGCATGTCAATAAAGTAGCTACATGAATCCTACCTTCCGTGTACATGTATTTGTGTTGCATGTCAATAAAGTAGCTACATGAATCCTACCTTCCGTGTACATGTATTTGTGTCACATATCAATAAAGTAGCTACATGAATCCTACCTTCCGTGTACATGTACTTGTGTCGCATGTCAATAAAGTAGCTACATGAATCCTACCTTCTGTGTACATGTATTTGTGTCACATGTCAATAAAGTAGCTACATGTATCCTACCTTCCGTGTACATGTATTTGTGTCGCATGTCAATAAAGTAGCTACATGAATCCTACCTTCCGTGTACATGTACTTGTGTCGCATGTCAATAAAGTAGCTACATGAATCCTACCTTCCGTGTACATGTATTTGTGTCGCATGTCAATAAAGTAGCTACATGTATCCTACCTTCTGTGTACATGTATTTGTGTCGCATGTCAATAAAGTAGCTACACGCTTCTTTCAGCACCCACACACGCAGCAGCTTGTCTTGTCCACCTGTCGCCTGACAGACCACACAACATACAGTCACGCGTGTGTGTGTTCCAATTACACACACAAGACAACATGTCCAATCCTATCGTACTTCAGCATGACAATTTATAGAAACCATTGCAAGATATCTGACCTATGTTATAATATATATATTCATACAGCCGAGTGAACTGGAGCAATGTAGAGTAAACAAACTAGCCCAAGATTCGACACGGCAGCACAGCATTCAAACCCGGGTTCTCTCGGTTGAGAATCTGAAGTTACATCAACTGCGCCACTATGCTCCATGCATCAGACCCCAGTGACACTCCAAAACCCTCATCCCCAGGGTAATATCATCACCGGGGTCCTTAAGCACAACTACAAAATTTCAGCCCGATACATACAAAACTGATGGAGACAAGGAAACATAGAGCCACAAACTTTACGTTAGAATACAGATATTTAATTCTGGATCAAGGGTCCTTGTATCAACAGTGGTTTCTGCACAGAGGGATCCCTGGTAGATGCCCCAGACATCGTCTGTATATAACATTCAATGATGACACCGAGATTTTTAATGTACGTTTTCCTATTTTATCAACATTTATACGAATTGCGGCAAATGGTACCGGATATTAGACGCACGGTATTAGATTACTTATGATGTTATGCATTTTTCTATATTTTTTTACCTATCTAAATAGTTCAGTGATTACCTGGGAACGTCCGAGTTAGTTTCTAACAACTGTTGAAAACATGCGCAGTTTTGCAAAATCATATTTAAATTTATGTCATGTTTGTTAATCGGCCGCTATGAATACTTGTGGAAATCATCTTCTGCGCCTGTGAGCAAATAGCGTCATCTGGAGGATGGATATCTTTTGCTGGTAATTACAATGTACGATGTGACTGTAGCACTACTTAACCAGGGAGGGTTAACAGAACTGAAAACTATCAAACTAGGATCAATTATAAGACTCAAAAACTCACCAACAGTCGACCGCAGGGCGAAAACTTCATCGTCCACACTGCCCCCTGGTGGATGGTGAACACATTATCAAACGTAATGTAACATTTCAGCGAAATAAATCTAACAGTGAAGCAAATCACATGTCATATATATATATGAGTAAACTAACAAGTGTCAAAGTTTGGAAAAGTCACAAGTTGGAATGCGGGAAAATGTGTTAATTAATTAATCAGAACAGTGTCTCTTCGACTCATCTGAAGGTATATTTCATACAAGACCAGCCATATTGAAGAGGGTATTCCGTCGCGACACTGTGAAATGGAGTTTTGTACCTGTTTTGGATTCCACAGAACAGGTACAATTTTTAATGACTTTAAATGACTCATTTGTCGAAAAATCTTCAGTAGTTTTTCATTTATTGCTAAATTGAAAGCAAACTTAAAAAACGTGATGTTTTGAGAAACGAGGCCATATTGACACACTTTTCCTATTGTTTTTCAATCTATGGGTTCGTAAATGCCTGTATTTTAGTAGTTTTGGATTACTTGTCAAGGAAAATAAACTGGACTTTGAAAGCTGAGATTATCAGGTATACATTTCTGTCAAAATCACAAAATTGACTGGACATGACGTAGACAACTATTTTTAGCC